>PVLA01005579.1:0-143005 GCA_004027455.1 Hydrochoerus hydrochaeris
GAAGGGAGGAACACAAAAAAAGGAGAGAAACATTTGATAAAGAATATAAAGAAAATATAGAATACATGAAGCAGATTCAAAGAGACTACCAGGAAATTAAAAACTCCATTGAAAGCTGGCAAAACTCCTTAAAAGAAACTAAGGATAGACTATCAAAACTTGAAGACAAGTTTGCAATGTGTGATCATGAAAGGAAAGACCTCTTAAAAATAACAAGGAAACAGGCAGTAACAATACAAAGGCTAGAAGATGACAAGAGAATCTACAATTTAAGAATAAGAAATGTGAATGAAGAAGCAGGAATACAAACAGGCAAATTACAAAGGCTATTCATGGAAATAATTAAGGAAAACTTCCCAAGCATGGGAAAAGAAAATGACATTCAGTTATGTGAGGCATACAAAAATCGAGCCACCTACAACCAAAACAGAGCTACACCCAGACATATACTAATCAAGATACCAGAAATTCAATATAAAAACAATATTAAAAGTCATCAGAGAAAAAAACAGATTACCTATAAAGGTAAGCCCATCAAGGATCACGTCTGACTTCTCGACACAGACCATCAGATCAAGAAGAGCTTGGAGCAAAGTATTCCAAGCCCTGAAAGAAAGTAACCTCCAGCGCAGATTGATGTATCCTGCAAAACTGTCACTAGAAATTAATGGAGAAACAAGATGCTTCCATGACAAAGAGGAACTGTGGGAGTTTGTGACCACCAATCCAACCCTACAGATAATACCGAAGGACATTCTAGAGAGAGAAAAAAATACCAGGATTTTAGGAACAGTGGCAGAAAGACCTCAGTGAGTGGGGCAGGAAGTAGAATAAAGGAGAAAGCTAGACAGACAAAGGCAGAAAAATAGCATAGCAGAAATGCGGCAGAGAAGGATAACTAGAATTTCTAATATAGATGGCCTTGATATGCTATATTGTTAATAGTGTACCAGGATTTAAAACCCACATTACTCACACTACTCTGCTTAGATGTATTATATTCTGTTCCAGTCATTCTACCTATACTAGATTTGAGGGCATGGACAGTAATCCCGAAAATAATAGGATATAGTATGGTAATTATCCTTAATTTCCTATTAACTTAATCGAAAGCTCTGTAAAACCTACACTGTTTTACCATGACTGATCATAATCAAATCTGGTTTGTTAGATTGCTGTTTTGTATTGATAGATTTTATTCAAAGCTGTTATGATTGATAGTATCAAGTCTCAGAGTATAGGCAACGGCACTTAAGATGACAAGATTCACTAGAATATCCACTCTGGTTTGATTATTACCTGCCTTTGAAGTTTTATACTGTCTATAATGTTTTATTTTTACTAATATTGTTATGTACTGCTATATTCAATTATACTGCTGTATTCAGTTATGCCTGATGATGTAGACAATTCTATTGAGGATAATAAGAAACAACACAGTAATCATTGTAGATCACCTTGTACTGTGGTTTTATACGACTTTTTGGTTTCATTTTTTTACAGGAATTTGTTTTGTTTTGTCTTGCTAAATTTTGTTTTCCCCTCTAATATAGAAAGGATAGAAATACACGTAGAGATTCATGTATGTGTAGCTGTTTACAGTCTCACTGTTTGAATATCTACTTTGTGTGCTGTAATTTTGTAACTTGAACAACTATTTCTAAGAGGACAATATGTAATTTATCAGCTAGTGATTTCTTATTGTTTATCTTTTTTTGAAATTCTGTATTACCTCTACCCTTTACATGCTTTTGTTTCTCTTTAAATTAAAAAAAAAAAGCCATACTATCTACACACCACTTTAGCAGCACCCCTTCAGGATGTCAAGGAGGGTTGCAGTTAAAGGGTAGACAGAGCCACATTTGCTTGAGGGGACAGAGTGGAGGTGCTACGAGTGATCATTGTAGCAGCTCTGGGCAGGGTACACCATTACACTTCAGAGAAGGTGACAGAGACCATGATGACCACAGGGCAGAGGACAGATCTCATGCTGATATTTCACCTCCCTTCTCAAATCTAAAACACATACAGTGATTACTTTTTCCCCTCCCCTCCTTACCAGTATGCATGCTGTTCCTGTAACTGTGTTCCACATTCACATAGGCATACAGCTCTGAGGGGCATGAAAGCAGTGATTAGAAGGCTGGGAAAAGCAATGCTTAAGAACAGTTCAAATCTTACCTTTCTCAGTGTTGGCTTGTTATTAAAAGTCATTGATTAACATCCAAATAGCATGTTCAGTTTGTATTTGGAATTATACTTTAGTGACTTTACCTGGCGTTTTTTTCTGTGGCCTCAACAAATACTGGCCTATGAGAATGGGACAGGCCTTAATGAAGTAGAATAAGGCATTTTTTTACATTTACATTTTCATAGATGAGATAAACATTGTAATCTTTTTTCAAAGCACTCTCACATCAAGCCATGATTTGATTTTCTACCTGTTCAGAATATCAAGTTTTGCATTTCTTAAAACCATAATGTATTTTTATGAGCAATTTGATAAGACAGAAGTCATTCCTGAGATATTTATAATAGTACTTAGAAGAGACTTGTCAAAGGTACTTTTAAAAGATTATTTTGGATCCTAAGGAGATATATTTAGTAACTATATTGAGTAAGTTGTCACAAAACACAACATTTCATTGATTTATTTGTCTTATTTTTGTATCTTACTGCAGGCAGAGAATTCAGCATTGGCTTTGGAAAATGAAAATCAAAGAGAACAGTATGAGAGATGTCTTGATGAGGTAAGGTGAACAGAAAGGCCTATGACAGGAAGCCAGACTGGTTAAGATGCTTTTAATCAGATCTTAGTACATGAAATTATCAGTCTCTACAGAGCATTAGCATTTGCTTCTTCAAGGGGAAGTTATGGTCATGTGGCACTGAGAAGGAAGATTGCGGTGTGCATCTGCCTTTCTTTTTCTCATGGTCTAGCTGCATCCCCCCTCCTCCCTCTAGTCTTCCCTAATTCCTTATACAGGCACAAGTAAATTTCCTTTTGGTCATTGCTTTATATTCTTGGGACATAACTGGTGTATGCCTCATTTTATGATCAATTTCTTCCATCCAGTGAGTGATCCCTGGCTATAAATGAGGATAACTATGTTGGATCAGAGTACACTGTAGCTGCGTTTGGATGTCATTACTGAAAAAGCAAATCCATGATAGAGTGGTTGGGCATGATGGCCACTGTTGGCAGCCATAGTGTGGAAAAATCAGGAGATTGGGCCTAAGGCAAAAAGAGGAAAGGAAGTGAGGAAGAAAATTTTAGTGAAATGGAAGACCAGGACCACATGCATGAGTAAGCTCAATAAATAGTATTTGATGATACTGAAGAGATGAGAGCAAAGATGGTGAACATTTGAGAGTTTCTAGGAAGAGAGGGAAAGATAGAGGTGCATGAAAAACCCTTGTTCTCTCTCTGCCATTCTCCTCGCGCTGTTACACATCCTTCCCATGATCTATAGTCTGCCTTCCTGCCAGGACTGGCCATTTGCCTTTCTGAGCAGTCGCCTCTGGGACTTGTCAGTGATCAGAGCTATTATTTAAATGGGATAACTTCTTTAGGCATCTGCTCAATCTACTAAAATGTATTCTGGAAGACACAGTTTGAAGTTTGTTATATTGTGGCTGATATAGATTTTTGAGAAAAATAAGAAAAAAGTGTATTTAACCTTGTTCTGCTACTTTATCAGTAGAACTACCAACATATCCTAAGTCTTTTCCTCTGATAATTAGAAAATCCTTTTCTAACAAACTCCTCTTGATATTTCTGCCCCTTTTTCTCTCACTCTTATCCCACCTGCTGGACCAGAAGTTGGTGGGCTGGATCATTAAGAATATAGGCTCAATTCAGCTATGACTCTGTGTCACCTCTGGTGACCTCTTTGATCCCTTCAGATTGAAATTGTCTTTGTCTCCTGAGTACTAGCCTTGCTTGGGGCCTTCTTATGCCAGGAGTTCTTCAAATATAATTTCAACCCAGCTGTGTTAGCCTCCTCCCCTGGGACCTTGTGAGGGATGCAGAGTGTCTTACCCACCTCTGAACCCCAGAGTCAGAGATGGGGTGACCCAGCAATACATGTGGCAGCAAGCTGTGTGGCTGGAATTGGTGTTTACTGAACCTGCATCCCATTCTCATAATACAGGCCACTTGGTATTCATTACTTATAGTTGTACAGAAACATTCTAAATGGTTTAATATTCAGCATTTTAATTATTCAATGTTTTCCAGCCGTGTGCATTGACTACTTAGGCAAAATAAAGTTTGTGATCCTCTTCCTTGCCGGGACTTGAAAAAGAGTAGAATAATCTTTATAGTGTCCAAAGTTTAAAAAAAGAAATCACAGAAAGTTAGTTGACATAAATGGAGCATAAAGTCTCAGTAAACTCATCAGCCTCACCCCTATCCCCAGGCTCTTTGTCCAAAAATATTTAGGGCAAGAAAGACCAAGTAGGTCCAAGGGAATGGATGAATGGATTGATTGACTGACTGACTGACTGACTGACTGACTGACTGACTGACTGACTGACTGAAACTGACTCTTACAATATAGTTCAGGTTGGCCTTAAAGTCATTATGTAACCCAGGCTGGTCTGGAGCACCCATAGTCTTCTGCCTCAGTCTCCCAAATGCTGAGATTACAGATACATGCCACCATGCCCAGAGATGTAGGTGTATTTAAAGGAACATATAATGCCCTTGGGTTATATGTATTGATCAGCACATTTCATTTTAATCTCCAGCATAGAAATTTCCATTGAGACTTTGCCTGTATTCAAAAGTCCACAGAGACTTCTTATTTGTCATGATTCTCTCAGTAATCCCCTCCTCTCCTACCTAGGGGCTCACATCATTTTCCCGTAGAATCCAGACAGTGTTTTCTATGTGTTCGCGATACTACTGCATTGTGTAAGTTTTGGCAGAATATGTCAGCCAAACATCTTATCACCCACAGAATCACTTCATATATTTTTCCACTGACAGTAGAATTCTTAGAGAGAGAGTCCTTCACTTCATAATCACAAAAATTAAAAGTTTCCAAAGGAGTGGTTTGTAAAAACAAACCACCTCTGAGCAATGCACATGTTTTGTATTCATGAGTCCTGCCCCTGATTACACATGCCAGTTGTTTTGTAACTAATTGCATCAAGTAGACAATCCATTTCCATGCATTGTAAGAGAACACTCTCAAAGGGGTCGTTCAACGCAGTAATAATGCCAACTGGAAATTCTTTTCAAGGCTTTTTATACTAATTAGACAAACTAACAAGGTAAGGCCTCATGTAAGTTATTTCCTTGCTAGTAGGCTTCATAAAATATACTCAGGTAGATAATGTGTAAATTTTAAATGTTCCTCAATCCCTTTTGTATTGATTGTTATTTTCTGGGAAATGGAGAACATATTGAGAATTTGGGGAAGACACTTGAGAGTTTGAAATTCTCAGTTTGTTTTCTACTAAAACAGTCTGTTTATTCAGCAGTAAGCAAACCCAAATGCATAGATATACACACCCACACACACCATGGCTTGTACAACCCCACACACAATTGCACACACAAGCATGTAAATGCATATCAATGCACATACACACTTCCCTGTCACCTTCACTGCCCCTTTCTCCTTGCAGGTCATTGCTTGGCACTACAATGACAAAACCCTGTGTTACTCTCATCTTTTTTTCTTGACAATTTAGAGGTTTTCATATTTGAATCCAGTTTTTCAGCCTAGCTGTTTGACAGGCAGTTTACTGGCAAGCAGTGAATTACTGTTTATTTGCAGTATTGCCTTGGCTGCAGTTCCTTTCAAACCAACTATGCCCATGTAGAGAAGTATAATGGCATGTATAAAGTAAGTAAATACCACCTCCTCAAGCCAGTGCATTGCATTTAGATGGAGTCTACGGGGTACTGTAAACTTTTCCTGGGTGTCAGACTTTTCACAGATGCTGGGAGCTCATTGGTGCTTTCAGACTACCAGAAGTGAACAGGATGGATGGTCACAGAGGATGGATGTGAGAAAAACTTGCCCAGGTGCTTTACAAATGCTTCTGTTGAAGTCCTGCCCCAGAGACTCTGATCTTACTCAGCTCTAGGGTGGATCCTTGGTATTTGAGTTTTTAAAACACTCCAGAGCATTGCAATACAAAGGTTAAGAATCACTATAGTGAGGCCCTCTGAGTGCTTTGCTGTGGGTAGCGTTTCCACAGAGTGTGTAAAGGAGGGTGAGGAAGTGGAGACAAGCTTGGATATAGCATCTGAAAAGGACAGACCCACCTGGAAGGCTTCCATTATTTCTGGGTTAATACAAAGTGACAAATCAAAACATAGGCCCCGCCCAGTGTTTCATGTGTGTTCCCAGGACAACTGCCCATCAGACAGGTGTACAATGACTGAAAAAGTCCACATTCTGAGATCCTTCCTGGTTGTTGGGAACAGGAAATTGGCTGTTTCCACAGACATTATAGATGGTGGAGCTTCTGCACACAGAACTAGAATAGCTGCCTTTGCCTTTAGACTTCAGACTGGCCCAAGGCCTAGGATCAACAAGGATGCTGTAGTTGAGTTCTTCTCCAGCCCCTGCACTTAAGACCACAAGAGCTGGGAAAAGGAGACCACTGAATGTAGTTTAGATATAGAAGCCAAAAAGCTCCACCATTTCTTTTAGATCAAAGCTGAAGACAGAAGTAGGTTATTGAGATCAGTTCTTATCTGTCTCTCTGATCCATATGCCAAGTGCTTAACTGAATTGGAAATCATCACCACGATTTCTCAGGGTATACTTCACACAGGTCCTGTGTGATCTTTAAAATCAATACTTCTGCAGATATAGTTGAAAAAAGACCTCCTTATAACCTTCACGTGCTCCAAGTGCCCACATCATCAACAGATGATCGCCTCCTTCTTGTCTGCCCTGGGCACCTACATTCTAGTGGTCATCACTTCTCCATGATCCACATGATTTTTGGCTCCACCATCTATAACGTCCATGGAAACTGCCAATTACCTGCCCCAACAACCAGGAAGGTCTCAGAATGTGAACTTTTTCAGTCATTATACAGCTGTCTGATGGGCAGTGTTCCTGGGAACACACATTACAAAATACTGGACACAGCCTGTATTTTGGTTTGTCACTTAGTGTCTAGTGCATGTTTGTTAAATGACTTTAAATGAATGAATGGAGACTAGCAATGGGAAATTAATTTCCAAATTAGTTTTCCTGAAATCCCACACACATATTTAGAATAATTTTTTCAGTTATCTCCTCAGAGATGAACAGTCATTTATTATGCCCAACCCCAAAGATAACCCAAAGACTAACTCAGCTGAAATGAAAATTGTAGACCCACATAAGACTGATTTAAATTAGACTGTGGGCTTCACATTAGGAAGACTTGCTTTTAAACATTGTCACAGTCCTCTTCATCCTGTGGTATTTGGGGGCATGTGTTTAGTTCTTTGAGTTTATTATTTATTACATTTTACCTTCCAGGATTTATATGTGTACATGTTCATTCTTTTTCAAATAAATCATCCTATTCTTAAAACTATTCTCTTCTTACTACTTACCTAGAAAGACTGTCCAACCCCTCTGCTTCACACTAACATTTATGGATTGACTGCTTTAGATGGTTTCTCTCCTTACACCTATCATCTCACGCGTTTGTCACAACTTAGCGACAAACAGTTCTCTTTCACACATGAGGAAAGTCAGGTTGCTTCTCCAGTCTCATGCTTGTCAGTTGCATAACACCAACAGAGACAGTCTTTAAGTTCAAGTCTGTCTTGTGCTTCTGGCCCAGTATTCTTTCTGCTTTCCCCAATCTGGTTCAGTATAGTAAACTAAGTCCAGAAGCATAACACGTTCCTCCATATCACATTTTGAAAGCTTGATTTGGGGCTAGATTTATTTATTTATTTATTTATTTATTTATTTACCGGGGATCAAACTCATGACCTCAAGCTTGCCAGGCATGGGGCCAGATTTTTAAGTTATCTTGCTAAGGACATCTGCTTTGCATGAAGAAATAGCATATCGGGGTATGAAAGCAAAGCAGGAAGACAGAGCAGGCAAGGCCTTTTGGGTTCCTCCCACCCACCAGTGACATCCTGAAGCCCTACTCTCCACCTTCTACCCTGCACAGAGTCCTTCACTGTCTTCTCAGCATGGGAAGGAATGGTTCATCTCTCAGTGTGCTGCTTAGTGTGACTACTTATTCAGCCTTAGGGACATTTTGCAGTCAAATAACAGACCATTCAGCAGCCCCACCTTCTCCTCTTTCTGCTGTCCCCTTTCAGAGAAGTATGTGAGGACAACACAGCCCTGAAAGCCTGGGAGGAAGCACTGAATAAGTCTGGGATTGGCAGGAGATCAAGAAAGTATCAAAGGAGCTGGTTTATCTGACAGAATTCTTACTGAAAAGGCAGGAAGCTGTTAGTAGATGTCCTCCTGAGCATCTTGTCTCACCTACAACCCAGCTGCATCTCCTAGGAACAAGTGGAGAGGTCTGCAGAGAACTGGGGGACATTGTAACACAAGCCAGAAGCTTAAGGACTATCATCTCTGTTCTGTGTGTGTCTCAGAGCCCTCTGGCACAGCCCAGCTGCTATTTTCCCTTTGTTTAGACAGAAATCTGGCAGGGGACACTGAAAGTTATTTGTTCTCATTAGTTGACCATGCTGGTGAGCGGATAAGCAACTATTTGTAACCCAAATGCTTAGGGCACATTGCTGGAACATTATGGGCAGGGGCGCATATCCAGGTATCATCTTGTGTGTCTATTAGAGGTTACAGGCACAAGCTCCAAACAATTGTTTCATGGAAGCATTTGGGAAGCTTGGCTGTTAAAAGTAGTAACAAAACCTAGGAAACCATCTTTATGAAAGGTGGAGAAAAGCATTTGTGCAGCCTGTTTGCTCTTCAACAAAGAACGTGTGAGTCCTTCTGGGCAAGATAAGCCCATGTCAGCAGGTAAGGACATAATGTATTGGTGTATCTTTGTTCAATTTTCAAGGATAGCAAACAATTGTCCAAAGTACATGCCCGAAGGAACTATGTCAGATATAGAGTCTGCAAGCCTATAGGGCAAGTGCTTGGATTGCAAAGATATAACACATTTCCTCCTGTGGGCTGTTACAGTTAGGATATTACTCTATGTCTCCTATTAAATCATGGATAGAGCTATTTTATGTGACCACTGTTACACAGAATGGCTTAAGTGAGCTACCAGTTTGGAGGAAGAAAAGCAAATATTGATATTAGGCAGTTTTATGAGAGCATAAATCAAATCCAAAGTTTGAGATAAAAAAGTAAATTATTTATAGTATGAATTAACTTTGGTGCATTTTTTCTGATTTAACCTGCATGGATACTTCAATTCTTCTGTTTTATTAGCCAGCAATAAAATAGATGATGTATTGTTTAAATTCTCTGCTACTTATCAATTGGCATGAAATGTTTAAGAAATTTTGTATGGGTTGAATCACTTTTCATTATTGTGATCAATATAAGCAAAGAATTAAAGGAAAAATAAAGTACCATTTACTGAAAGTATGGCTTATTCTTATAAATGATAGCTTCTGGGTATGCTTCTTGAACTTTAACCTCACTGAAGAAATACCTAAGAATACTTTTTTTGTCCAAAACTGTTCTTAGTTTTAGGATGAGGCCTTTGTTTTTTACTTAACATCAACAAGAAAAGTTTGGATAGTTTCCGATGGGGACAAACTCCCTCTTAACTAATAAATGATGAATAATCTCATTCTAGTCATTTACTGCTTGTAGTATAAATACCTTCTAACCAAAGTTGATGACAGCCTGTGTTTTAATTTTGTGTGAAACTTATTGGTCACCAACTGTAGTCAAGAATGTGCTATTATGTCAATATTGAGCCAAGAAACAATTAAGCTCATGAAAACATCCTAACTATAATCTGTTCCACTATACCAAATGGGGGAACAAGCACAAATAGTTTCACATCACCAAAAAGAAACTTGTCACAACAAGAAAATGAAGATGTAAGTCCCACAATTTTGGACTGAATGTGAAAATTACCACAGTGGTAACATGTATGTTATGTTATATTATGTTATGTTATGTTATGTTATGTTATGTTATGTTATGCTGTAATTGTGTGATTGTAATAACCAGCCTGCAATCAGTTACTAGATATTATCAAATTCCAGTCATTTTGCCTGCCAAATAGATTTGTAGAAAATTTACACCGAGTAAATGAAAAAGAAAGCACAAGAAGTACCTATGTCAGGATATTTAAATATTCTGACTCAGTCTTTAATTTTATCATTCTCACTGTGTTTACAGTTAAGAACATCACTTAATTAACCTATCAACCTCAGTTTTTATGAATAGCAAGCATATAGGTACATAGCTTCAAGGTTATGATGAAGCTTAAGTTTCTTAATTTATATATCTGTGACTGTATCTTTTATTTATATATACCTGGTATCTCAGTTCATGAGTTTAATTCATTTCACAATGATGGGGAAGTTTGACCAAATCCATGTTTGTGCAGAAAAGATGACCCAGGTCATATTCCACACCCAACGTGAAGTTCTCAGATGGAATAAAAATTTTGCCTAATGGTCCTGTTTGTGAACTGAATTCTTTGGGAACAAAAGTGTTTATGAACCAAGGTATTACTGTATATATAATATGTATGGAAATATAAATAGAAATGATGAATAGTTATATGGAGTTATTTGGAGAAAATGCCAGATCATATTATTGCCAGGGACACGGTATTGGTATTAGTGGCCTTTAATTTGAATAGTTTCACATATCCTCTTCTAAACAAGTCCCTGAAAAGCTATGCAATGGCAAGATTAATATAAATTAATCAAGATTCACATCCTTGAGTTGAGAAAGAGCCCCACTTTCCCGTATCCTAAGTTGCCTAGTGCCTAAAGAAAACTAGAGTTCTGTTAATACATTAGAAAGAATTCATTTTGGTTGTATATTGGGAAAAACTCAAATATTTTTGATATTTTTCTCCTACATAAAAGTTCACAGAAAAACCATGCATCCAAGTGACATCATAAGAATCTGTCTTGTCCCATTCTGCCAAACATCTATATTATTTGACTTCTGTTGTCAAGGTAGCTACTGAAACTCCAGCCATCAATTTCATGCCCCATACAAGAAAAGGAAGGAGGCAGCATCCAAGCCCCCTTCTTCTTAGAGACTTATTGCAAACTCAATAAATTAGTCCACTTGTATCTTATTAGCTAAACCTTTGTTGCAGGAAGACAAGTAGCTAGCTACACAGAAAGCTTCAAATATACTTGAGTGCACCCAACCAAAAAAAAAAAATTGGGTTTGTTACTAAAGAATAAGGGGAAAGTGGATGTTGGAGTAAGCATCTGCCAGACTGTTTTACAGGTGGCACCATAAAAGGATACAGCATAATCAAAAACAAGGAGAAAAGCAAGGAAAACAGGAAACTTGCATTGTCCTTGGTCTTGACCATTCAGCTTTATTGTGAGTAATTTTAAGCAGTGAAATAGCCAGCAAAGAAGCAGGAAGAAGAGGCAGAAGACATTGTAAATCAACAAAGTATAGAACCTGTGTACCGATAATTAGGATCGTGTTTTGCACAGTATCATTTTTTAGCCTTCTTGGAGTACTTTCCATATGAAAGGATATTATTTTTCCAAATATGAAAATGTGAAAGTCAAGGTATGAATGATCTTTACAGCTGAACCATCTTAATTAGCAAAAAGGATACCTTTGGAAATAGCAAAGTATTACCTACAAGGATAAGCTTGCTATGAAGACAGTGAGATTTTCTCAAAGTAGAGGAAAGAACAAACTGAGGAGCTAATTAGCCACAGAAAGCTCTGTGAAATTTATTGTAAATTAAGAGTTTATGTGTGTAAAGTCTTATTATAAGTGAAAATTTTCTTTCCTTGTTTTTTAAAGGTAGCCAATCAAGTTGTTCAAGCTCTGCTCACCCAAAAGGTAGGTCACCTTTTACCTTTATTCTTTTCGAAGTACTTATGTGACTAGATGACAGCTCACACTGTCAAACTACAAAATTATGATTGATAGATGCAATACTTTCCTATTTATTCACTTAGGCTAAAGCCATGTGTGTTTTATGTGGCATATGAGGTAGCAATAATGAATGTCCAATAGAAGTGTAAAATTCAGACTCCAGGTAAAGTAATAGCCTTTTAAAAATGAAAGTTCTCCATGTACCCAAATGAGTAAGAGACCCGTCATTTTTATTGAGTGAATACGGTGGGTTCTTCTGATGCATTTGGAATGAATGTCCTCTTGGGGACAGCATTAAAAGAAGGCTAAAATTCAGCAAGAACACTTACAAGTTAAGAAAGGGATTTCATTTCTCTGAGTCTTAATTTCTTTTTCTCTGAAGTAGAAATAACAGTTCCCAACCCACAGCATTGCTGCGGTTCTATGAAAGGGGCACATAGCACATTTCCATTAGGAGTCAGTTTGTGGTAAATAATAAATAAATGGTGACTGCTATGCATGACCTCCTTTTCTGCACCTCCTTTTTTGCTAACTCCCCATCCTGCCTGCACATAATGTAAAACCATATTATTGGGCAGAGTGGGTAAACTCATGTCATTGTTTGATTGCATTTGGCTAGTTTGGTGAATTTATTGCTTGTGCCCTGTCTTTTGCAATAATACCTCTCAAAGGCTGAGCTGTAGGCCCATCAGATTTTGTTTCTCCTAATTTCTCTTTCTATGAAATGGAGACTTCCTCTCCAAAAGAAAATCTCAGATCACACAGAATGTTCAGCAGGATGTAACTAACAAGAGCAAATCTTGCACCATCTTGAATTGTTCATTTCAAAAGGATCTCATCAGTGCTTCACTGCTTCTCATGGAGATACTTAAAATTATTTTAATGTATGCTGTGAAGATATTGTAATAACATTTTCACTAGACTTCTTTCCTACTACTTCTGTCAAAATGTCATGTCTCTTTCTACAAATAATTTGAACGGCTTCAGGTTTTACACTAACAATGCATAAATAAAGAGATGTAGGTACACTTATGTAGAGTTAGACTTAGGTTTCACTGTAACAGAGATGCAAAACAGGTGGCTTAAATAGTCTAAGATGTTACAGCTTTCTCAGATGTAAATTTACAGGTAGTCAATAGGAGGAGGATGTGGTAGCTATAAGTCCGTAGGGTCCCTTGCTTCTCCAGAGTTGTCTAATAGCACCAATGAGCTGCTTTTCTCCCAGTCATTTTACCCACATTCTAACAATCAGGATAAAAGAAACAAAACAACAGCAACAGTAAAAGCCAAACAAAGGTAAAGAATACAAGAACAGTAAACAGCATGTTCTAGCTGTCATTTAAGGAGGATGCCAAAGCCCTTACTTACATCCCTTTCAACAGTGCTCAGCTACACAGCCACACCTGTGGGAGCTGGTGAAGAAGTCTAGTGTGAATCTGTTCCCAGCTGAAAATTGTTTGTCATATTACTGTAAAAAAAGTGAAAATAAATATTAGAGAGTAACTCACAACTTTTGCCATATTTGAATGCCTTTCTCTTTCTTTCAAATGCTTCAATTTCTCAATTATTTTCTTCCTGTTAGAAACTGTGCTTATTTTATTATTAAACTAGGGAAGAAGAGCTGATGATAGCTTTGTGTGCAACTGATGAGATACTACTTATGCCTCGGTCTTTAATTGTACCTCAGAAAAGAGACAGAGAAATCATCTGGTTCAATGAAAAGGAAATCAGTACTCTTCGGGTCAGCAACAAAAAAAGGAAAAAGAGCCACCCCACTCCAAGTAATAGCTAGTAAATAGGTAAAATATGCTTTGGGATAGCTAAGTGGTAAGACAGACACACTACTGTGAGATAGTGCACCTCAGGGACACGAGAAGGTGGAGAGAGATACTGGCGACTTTCAGCCCTTCCAAAAGAACCGTGTTCTACTGAAACATGGGCCTCCTGAGGTTTATAGAGACTGTAAAATTGCTGCAAAAAGACAAAAATTTCTTTGTGAGAGCACAATATGGAAAATAAAATGTACCAAAATGCAGATGAGAAAACAAATTCTAAAGAGGGATTCAGTTGGCATAGAGTAAAAGTCAAAATTTTGAGTGATTTATCCAAATCATACATACATACATAAAACTTCTTGATGTGAAATTATAGGCAAACCTTTCATCTTTCAAATGCATCTTTTTTTTGATACAAAGGCAATCTGCCATGCCTTTAGCTCTTCCATAGGCAACACAAGTCATTTTCATAGCATGTTATGAATTGGCCCAGACTGGTATCCTGAAGTCTGCCAGTACTGATTAGGATAAAACAACTTTGTTTCCCTACACTTATCATGTCCTCTCATGTGTATATATACTGTCCTGCTCAAGGAATTTAATTTATTGTCAAAACTTCTGGATTTAATTAAGAGATCTAACTGTATTTCTTTCAGTCAGAAATGCTAAAGTGAAAGTTCACTTTCATTTAAACCTCACATCTGTAAGTACAAGTAAAATCAGTAATTCAGGCTAAATTCATGTTTTGTGTGAAATACATTTTATCATCATTAAATCCATTATATTCTGAAAATGTCATTTTCTAGCATCTTCAATGTTTTTGCCATTAACACCAAACTTGGAATAAAAGAACTTTTCCTGCAGTTAATTTTCCTCCAAATCTACATGTGCAGCCTTATCTGCATGTTAATATAGTAACCAGACATTTATATGGTTTTTTTCCTTCACCAAGAAGGAACTGAACTGATGTAGGATAGAATCCAGCAGTACAATCATTTGGATAAAAGCAAAACAATTTTGTAGTTTGAAAGAATTCCAAACTCCTACATATTTTCCTTGTAGGTGAGGCAGTTGGATCATCTGTGTCCAGTTCTGTAGCAATGGTCTGTGTGGAATATGGTTCCTGAGGTGGCTCTGTTTATATTTACTGGACATTGACAAACAGTCTCTCCCCCACAGTCAGCACTTAAAATGCATGCAGTCATTTTATTCTTGTTTTAGCCCAGCAAGATAAGAATAAGAAGATAATTTTCCAGTTTTTCCTATTGCTAGGAAGTGGCAGAGCCCACACATGCTTTTACCCCTTCTCCATTCTTCCTCCACAATCAAATTCAGTCACTCACAGGTTTTCTCCTCTACAAATCTATGGAGCAGAAAAGGACTCAGTGAAAGTCCCAGGAATTGAAAACCAACAGTTACGCTTGCAGTTAATCAAAGAAAGGGCAAGACACCCAACGGGCTTTTTCAAACATTGTGGCCCTCTCCAGCAAGAACATTCAAGCTCTGAAGTGTTTGAAGTAAAACTGTAACTGTGACGTCCATGTTTCTCAATGTCGATCTTATTTGGGACCCTAGATTTTCACCATGGTTAGGAGCCTTTGTAATTATATAATCCTGAGATTGTCAGCTAGTGTTGATAAGGGTTCTATTCACTGGAATCTCAGAAACTATTCAGCCATGGCTCATATTAAAAACAGTTTTAAAATCTGAAGACATTTAGGATGAAGACTTGTAGTACCCGGTCTTCCACAGGACTTGCTACTTCCTCAGCATGATCCTGATTCAGTCATAAATGCGTGTTGCCTTGTGTGCCTTTCTTATATTTGATGCTGAGGCCATTGTTTAGACTAAAAAGTGACCATCCTTTCTCCGAAATTGTTTCTTTTTAAAGAAGTTTTAGCATCCTCTGTAGATAGATACAGCTATTTAAGACCTTGCTGAAGATGTGACTACAAGAGGCTGGAGAGAATGGTAGCCATTAAGTTCCAGGGAACTAACAAGATGACACTTGACCCACTATCTATGAAGCAGGTGGCATATGTGATGGCTTGAAAAAAGTTTTGTACATTGCCTCAGTTTAAAATTGCCTATTTTTAAAAATTTGCTTTATCAAGATCAAGTGGGTAAAAAGGGTCAGAACACAGGTCCTTTATCTATACTCTGCTGCATTCCTATGTTAGACACTGCCTCTGAATTAAGTATACTGTTATAGTATTTTCAGAAGATAAAGTCAGATTTAGTTTTCAGCAGAACTCCAGTAATAATGTCAACATATGTTCAGCTTTGAAACAACCAGCATTTTCTTAAATTGACTTCAGTCTTAAGAGATGTTGTTACTGGTTTTGATTTTTACAAACATGAAATAACTGTACTCCCACAGGAGTTATACAGCAGTGGGTCCAGAGTCCTCTTCAGCCCAGGGGCAGTTTACCTAGAGTCCATTATATGCCACCTCTGGAGAAATTATGGTTTGAGATCAGTAAGGTGAATGGGAGCCTGTTAGATCAGCGTATCACCTTGCTCACTTACCTTCTTGTTCAGCAGTGATAACATTAGCTCTGTCTCCAGTTCAATAGTGACATGCACATTGCAAGGATACTGAATCTGGCTGTTTTCCTAAACCCAAAGCTCATTGCACTTTCTTGGAAGTGATCAAATCCTTTATATTATTTCCTATGAAAAAATTAAACATCATTTTCCCTTTTATAGCAGAAAACACAACCTTGCATTTTCAGTTAGGTCCATCGCTCAAGGCCTGAGACATAGTTAGGGAGTCATAGAAGAAGACAGGTTGTGAGAGAGGACAGATGATCCAGCCTCTGCCTCAAGCCATGACCTCAGACTGTGACATCTAAATGAGAAAATTATTTCATTTCTACAGCTTTACTATGGAGGCTATTCTAGGTCTCACCCCTGTAACTCACAGAGTCAGGATAGTTGCTCTGGTACCAGCTTAAGTATTTCATCTGCTCCTTTATGTTGGTGGCTTCATACCGTGAACACAGAGGAAGCAAATACAGCCAGCTGCCATCTCTTCCCAGCCATCATAGTATCAGTCAGAGTTGTTTTTCTCTCTGAGTCCACTCTATTTGTGTTTGTGTGGGCACAGGCACATGTGGGGTGGAAAACATTGAGCATCAGACTGTCCACTACTGGAGTAAACATAGTAAGACTGTCAGAAACAAAACAAGCAATTCTGGACTGTCTACAAGTTTTCAGACCAGCTACCTGAGCCCATAGTGATAATTGAGTGCTCTCAGATGTTGTGTTCCCACTCATGAACTTCTGCCATGCTGTAGTGGATTGGTAATTGGTGGTCAACTTAACAGCAGCTGAGTTAAATCAGCACGGTGCTGAGTGTAGATGGCCCCCCTGTGGAAAGTTGCTATCATAAAAGGAAACATGGAGAGGAATAGTGTGCATTCTCATGTATTTTTGTTGTTGCTGTTTGGAACTGTTGGTTCTCCTGGAGGAGCTTGTCATGCTGGCTTCCCTGATATGAATTCGGCCATTATCAGCAGAGGAGTTGGGGACCTATCTCTGAGAGTGGCTGCTGTTCACTTTGGGGCCCTCTGGTCCTTACAATGAGCATTGCTTCCGGGCTTCAGAGGGGAAGATGTGTGCTGTTTAATCTTCAGGAGAAGCTTCTCATGATATGAACTCAACAATTACTGTTGGAGGAGCTCAGAACCTCATTGTCTCTGAGGTTAGCAGTGGTATTTTTCAGGGGAGCCCTGGTCTTTATTTTGAGCATCACTTCTTGGCTCTACTGCAGAAACCTCAACCTACTGGCACAGATCCTTCACTCCACTGGCACAGACTTTGTAGCTTCCACCACTGACCTTCAGGCTTTCCCACTGCAGATCTGTAAAACAGACTTGCATGAGCCATTGTCATGAGCTCCAAGCCTCCAGTTGAACTCATGGGAGGCATTGTTGTGGGCTCTAGGTCTTTAGTTGGCCTCATGCAGTACATTGCTGTTGGATCCAGCCCTCAGCCGGATTTTCTAGGTCTTTAGTGTTGTGGACATATTTCCTGCATTTTCTTGTATTTAACTCTGGGTGACCATCAAAAAAAAAAATATTGTAAATTCTGTGTCCTATATGTAATTGTTCTCCTTGCAACCCCTGACTGCAACACATGCCTTAAGTAATAGTACTGATCATGCAATTTTTTCTTTATTTTATTATTTTAAACTTTGATGTTTTCCTTGGTTTTGCCCCTTAAAATTGTGAGTGCTATTACTTTTAGGTTCCCTTTTTTCCTTATAAATCCACCCCTGTATATTTCTATTTCCATGTCTTTTACCTGCAGATGAGAATGATTGTTTTCCCAACCAGTAGATACTATTATCTACCTCACAGTCAAGTTTTATTAATCACTTAATTAGTAATGGTGAAAACAATTAGTGTTTGGGAACAGAGAGTGCCATTCACATGCTAAGAGCAAAAATTAGCATAGTCAAAGGAAGGCAGAAACTGAATTGTAAGGAAAGCAAATTCACCCTTTAATTTGTGTAAGGAGCAGACCCCAGGATGGGCTCTGTCAAATGAGCAAGAACAAATGTACACTCCTGCTTCACCATTCTGGATCTTGTTCCCAGGAGCCCCACTCACACATGGCATTGCTCTACTCTACACTGTAGGTCACAAATCAGTGGAAAGCATCCTATGCGTGAGCCTCTCCCATTTAAAACAGGAGAGAAAGATATAGACTGGCCTGTTTCATTGACCCCTTTAAATAAACTTAATACTACCTTCAGGATGTGGTAGTATGTACTCACCCATAACCTAGCAACCAGAGCTTTCTAGAATCACAGGAGCTTGATACAAGATTATGGCACAAACCCACTCGGTTTTGTGACTGCCATTTAGGTGCTTGGTGTCAGAGCTATTGTTGTTCTCCCTAGCTTACAAGCCTTAACTAAAGCCTACAGCTGCCCCATATTGAAATATAGAGTTCCACAAAAGTATTGAAAAGTGGGGACTTTTCATCACACCAATCACTACAGAACACAATTCATCTTCATCATTCTTTCTAGCAAAATAGTTGCAAATCTGTATTAAGCTCCTACTCTATGTGGTACAGTGCCAGGTGAGGGAATGAGAGGAATGTAAGAGTTGTATGTTTCTGTGGTTGCTTATGTTGAAAACTTCTTGTGCCTTTCTCTGGAAGGATGTGTTATGTAGTTGAAAAGTTAAGTCTGAGAGACAAATCATGAAATCCATACCAACTAGAGTATGCTAAACATTGTAGAGGAGGCTTTGAGGGCTCAGTAGAGTTTGGAGAAGGGAGCAGACTTTGGGGGATTCAAAGGAAAGTGGTAGAGTGGTAATAAAGTCTGAACTGAGTTTCAGCCATTTGGCCAAACATGGTCTGTAAGAGGGCAGTGGGTTTGACAGGAAAATGGTGGTGGCATAGGAACGAGACCAGCAGATATGCAGAGCTTTCACAAACAACAGAAGACCTTAGTTCCTTGTACTGTGAGAGCAGAATATATTTTCAGGACATTGGGAAATAGAGAAAGACAAAATTTTGAAATATAGGAAAGAGTCAGCTTCTGAAGAACCTTTAGTTGAGGGCTTATTCTACTGGAGCAAAGAGGATGAAGACATTTAAATACCACCTGTATCTTTATTGTGAGAGAAAGGTGGTAATTTGGGCTTTCAGGAAATTCTCAAGCTCTTGGGTATCAGTACTGGAGAATGGTCTGTCCTGGGGCCAGATCATCAAAAAAACTGCTCCAGACCTCAGGTGTAAGCCTCATTACCACAAAGCCAACCAAAAGCTCTGCTGCAAAGTGCTGCTGAGCTGGGCTGCTTATACTTCTCCCGTAGCACGGAGACCAAAACACCCCAAGAAGATACAGAAATCCACTGACTAGGAGGGCAGGTGGGTTAAAAGTGGCCTTTTAAAAAACCTTCATTTCATTTACCCCTTCCCTACTATATGCATCAGTGATTCTATTCTAGCCATAGTGTTGAAAATCTCAACTCATTTCCACAAATGAAATCGAAAGACTCCATCAAAAGTGATGGTTTCTTTAGTTCATCAAATCTCTATTCATTGCAAAAACATTGTTGTCCTTGTGGTTTGTACTTTGTGATTGCTTTTATGAAGACAGTGAAAAATCAAAATATATAGGTAGAAACTTAAATTGACTTTATATCACTAAGATTTAACATCTTCAAAAATAACATGCTACATTAATGCATTTCTGATTTCAAGGTGCTTTTTTTAAAATTGGTCTTCCCTGAACATAATAATTCTATCAGACAATAGTCTGTGGAAGGAAATGTTGTCTATGATTTATTTCTGGGGACTTTAAAAAATAAAAGTACTGTTTTTTACTTATGTATCTGAAATATGCATAAAATATGGTTATAATATGCAAAGATGTCTTTTAGTTATGGGCTTTTTTCCCTTTCAATGTGCTCGTTGTAGGATCTAAGGGAGGAATGTGTAAAGTTGAAAACAAGAGTGTTTGATTTGGAACAACAGAACCGAACGCTAAGCATTCTATTCCAACAGCGAGTCAGACCAACTTCTGATCTGCTCCTCCAGGTATGTGTTTATGGGGAAAACAATCTTTGCTGATAAAATGCTATTGATGGGAAGTAACTTAAGTTTAAAAATTGCCAGAACCTCCAGAGGCAAGGCACAGGGCATCAAAATCCCAATTCTTTCGTATCTCAGGAGATGTCATTAAAATTGAATGTCTCCTAAATTCTTCACTTTTTTAAAGTTACATACAGGTAAGGCAATGCTAACAAGGAATACACAAGTGTTAGAACATTCAGAGGATATTGTTCAATAAAATAAGTGGAAGCCTGAAACAGAGTTAGGAAATAATTTATTGTTTTGGGGACCAGTATTAGTAACTCTGCATTCTATGATAAGTAGCAAAGAGTTTTATGGAATGTCAAAGCATTTTTTTTTTTACTTCAGATTCTTTAGAATCTGAAATACACCTTGGGTGTGTTTTTCTGTCATATTTCTCTCTATGCAGAGTTCTTGGATTCTGTATTATTATTTTTACAGATCCTCTTTGTCCAGAATTCTCCAGTTGTACTCTTTCTTCACTTGCCTCCATAGCATGGAAAGCTGTGGAGAGCCAAATCATTATCATCATTTTGAAGCTGTCCCTGATAAAGCACCAGAGAGCAGTGTCACGGCAGGGAATCCCAGGAATTGGTAGAGGAAGGTGCAGGGCTGACCTTTACTGTTTCCCGTCTTTTTGATCCCATAATATGCATATTTGCTCAGACAAGATCACAAAGGCTTTGCTCAGAGGTTTTAAGGCTAAGCTGTCAAAGGGTGCATTGAGGTTTTAGGGGACAGTATCAACATACAAAGGGTAATCCACAGCTACTTGATCTAATTGGCTGACAGGAAGGTCCTCCAGCCTCTGATCCTCTAGACCTCACTGTCCAACACTAGAACCACCAGCTATGTAGGGCTCTTTGAGTTTTTCTTTTCAAATTTTGTATTAAGTTAAAACTAAATTCTTAAATCCAACTAGCTACTTTATAAGTATTCAGAAGCCTCATGTGGCCAGCAGCTACTATATTGGACAATACAAAAGTAGAACATTTCCATCATCATAGAAAGCTCTACTAGGTAATATTTTTCCAAATAGTTAAGACTATGTTGCTAATTTACCTCTGAATTTTAGCATAAACATCTTAAGACTCCTCTGAGATATAATGGGAAATTGCAATTCATTTCAGAGAAAGAAAGATGTTTGGTAAAGCTGAGCATCAAAATGTAATTTGCCCCCCAAATTAAAATAAAACAGCTCTCTGAATTATAAAATAGATCTCATCTCTTAAATTAATTTCCTCTCTGGTTTATCTGTTGAAGTATAATTCATAATTTATAACTCAAAAGCTGTGGTAGGGAAAAGGGAAAAGTCATTTATCTCTATTCTGATTCCTGGACCCAAACACAATAAATGTTTGTCATAGGGGATCTTGGTTTATAAAAAGTCTTGTTTCGTGTACAATCTCATAATCAAGATCCAATATTAAAATTACTTTTCACAGCTGTTGCATGTTTATGAGTTTTTCTGTTTTTCCTATTTTAACTTGAGGCTTTTCTAGAACAATGTTTGAGGAGCTGCATTCTCAGTTTATGAATCATGATAGCTTATTTGCACAGTAAACACATGTGCTGTTGATATTTAAGATTTTGATTGGCTGTTACACATTCCTTAAATCCATATTCAAGGGACAGGCAATGTGTATGCTAGCAACAAAACTCAGTATTTATTCGTTGCATGTTTTCAATCAACAGACCTTATATTCATCTCCAAATAATTTTCACTAGAATTAGGAGCCATTCTAATTTCAATAGTACTCGTCAAAGATAGGTTGTTAGTAGTTCTGTGAAAGAGAATGAGTAGAGAGAGTATGGGGCCTGCCCTCCAGTATCTTAGAGCTCATCTCATGGAGAGAGGAAGTTGCTAGGTTTTCACTTGGTTTGTTAATTATGCCACTCATAAATTTTCTTATTCAGGTGATTCTTTTGGTTTAATGGAAAAAGAAAAACATGCCATGGAGCTAAAAGAAAACCATTCTGAGCTTGCTTCACAGCTATGGATACTCAGTAGTTATTTGTTGAATGGGCTAATGAGAAAATGATAAATGTAATATTCTAGAAGTTGGAGCATTATTTTTGTTAGCTCACATAAACCCTTTGTACCCTCTTCTGACTTTTTCCTGTCTTACATGGTCTGTGAAGGCTCAGCTGGTGCAGGGAAGGAGTGGACTGCAACAAATTCACCATTTCGCCCCTTGGCACAATTATTATGGGCCCATGGATTTCTTATTCAGCACTGGAGATTTCTCGGTGGATTTCTTTATGTTGTAGAAAATTAGATTAGTGGTTGTCTTCTGAGTTCTGGTCAATGATTCTCTACAGTCTGAAGTAATCATCTGAAAAGAAATACAAAACTATTTTCAAACTCATTGGGATTTTGGTAGATAAATTGTAAATAGCATACAAAAAATAAATTATAAGTAACAGTCAACTTACTACCCCAAAATAGGGAACAAGGGGTTACATAAATGTCATTTAGCAAACCTTTGAATAGGTTAAACAAAATGGGATAGCTGTAAGGATTAGCTAATAGACTATAGTAATTTATAAAGAGTCAGGTGGGCTAGCATACTTTTGCACACCTGTAGTCCCAGTCCCTGGGAGTCTGAGGTAAGAGGATCTCTGAATCCAGGAGTTTGATACCAGCCTGGACTTGATAAGAAGATCCCTTGTCAAGAGCAAAAACAAGAACAGCAATGACAAAGAGAGCCAGGTCCTTGTTGGGGATGGAAAGGAGCCTTAACATGAAAATTAAAATCTTAAGATTGGCAATAAACCTTTCTATTGATTCTAGTTTCTCAAATCATATCTCTGGGAGAATGGGTGATAACAAATCAGATCATGGACTTTCCTGTAAAATCAGCAATTTGAACTAAATTCTAAAAAATCTAGAAACCAGTATAGTATATAAAACCCTAAAGTAATATTCCTACAGGGACTAGAGTCTTCACCCAATCTTATCCAGACCTACTTAGCCAGATTAACCTATGCTTATCATTTTCTCTTGTAAATCATACTGTACACCTTCAACTTCATAAATGTTGACAACCAGAAAAGGCCTCTCTACTAAGTGTACTCATTTGTTTAGCAATTGGGTTAAATGCTTAGCAGAAATGAAGTATGTTATCATAACTCAGTTTGTTTATGTGAGGAATGCTTCAAATGGCAATTCTGTAATTTTAAAAATTAATGCCTTTTTATACACACCATATAAATCAATGAACTATCATGCAAAATGAAAATTGTTTCTCTAAAAGTATTTCTAAAGCTTGTATAACTGCAAGTAGCTAAAAAACAATGTGATTAAATTAAATATAGATCTCTAACAGTAAGAAGAGTGTGAGAGCCTGTGGATTGTATTAAATGTGGAGGAATTGTGCATGCAAACTGCTCCTTTAACAGTTTTAATGGAAAAATCTAGTAATAAGATCTCTAGGGAAAGAAGTGACCTTGACCCTACCAGAAATATTACTGGACAAATGCATAGTACTGCCTATGTGACAGATGCTGCTCTACAACATTTACTGCATTTTCCAATTTAATCTATTGCAATCCTATGAGATAGGACCAACTATTGCACTCATTTTACAAATGGGGCCACAACATAGAGACACTAAGTCACATGGCTAGTATTGGCACAGAGTGAGAATTAAATCTGAAAATCTAGTAACATTACATCTGTTCCCTCCCTACTCCCTCACTTCCATTTGGTACTCCTCGTGCAAGGAGCATGAGATGCAAGATGACCATTATTTGGCTAATGGCTCTGACATTTGGTGAACTGTGATCAACTCAGATCAGAGGCTTCTGCAGTACAATCACAATCAGCACTCACACACTTCCAAAAGTTCTTGGTGTGTGACATCTAAAATTTTACCCTCTCCGATGCTTTATGCCTTTGTCTTTTCTGCCTTCGGACACCTATGCTATTATCTTGATAGATTATTATTCTTATATTTTCAACCTATAACAGTTTTTTTTTTCTTTCTGATCTGACATTCAAAGAATCCTACTGCCCATATGCATGGACCAAGATGGAAAGAAAGGAATGTTATAGTGTAGATTATGCACATAAACAGCAGGGTGTCTGACAGCTTAGAACCAAGATGCAAATATATGCTGTCATATTTTACAGTACTGACATTGTATTTTTGTGCTAGATTTGTTTTATATTATTAATTAGATAAAAGAGGTATAAATTGCTGCAAATTTCTGAATTCTACTTGATCCATTTTTTTTCCTCTTTCTTTTTCTAAATCTTCTTTTTATTTTCACAGTGTAAATGTATGTATAAGTCTCAGTTGGTAAGATACCTCACACTCACCTCTCTACAGTTAACACATTCACTCTCAGAAATCTAGCCTGTGCTGTCACATCTTGAGGTCTTCCAAGGTCATACAGGTCCTCACTAAATTTTCCTTTTTTTCTGATGTTTGTGTCAGACTTAGGATCTATACCACACAAATATATATTCCATGGTCCTGTGCAGAATTAGGAATGTCACTGAAAGTCATCCAGTGCAACCCAAGAAACTTGTTTTCATTTCAACTCAGCAGTAATCTTTTGGTGAGCAACACTGTTGCTTTCCTGCTTCCACAGATTTTGTCAGTTTTCACAATACATAATCAGTCTGCACTTGTTAATGGCTTAAAACTTAATTTTATGCTTTTTCTGGAATTTAATTTTTGGAAGGATAGTCTAGCCTCAATAAGATTTTAATCTTCTTGGTGAAAATGTATGCCTTTTTCTGTTCACTTGGGTGTATTTTTGTGTCATACCCTGCACCTGAATGCCTAATTCATATGTTTTAAGTTATTTTCTTGTGACAAGCAGAGACTTGCAAGCATTCATACTGTTTGCCTTCTTAATAGTTGCCAGTGTGCAATAAACACAGATGCCACCAGGAACTGAACATATAAATGGAAAGCCGAAGACCTTTTCCAGGATGTTTGGTCATTCAGAAAAATTAGAAAATGTTATCCATGTTATACAATTTTCAATGTATATACTTAGATTTTTAAAAGATATATATATATATATATATATATATATATATATATATGCCTTTTCAGTGTTTTGAAATATACAGGTATGTGGTTGATGTAAGATGAAAACAAGCAACTGTTATTAAGAGAGCACTGCAGTAACATAATCAAACCATAAGATGGGGTAGAGGAGTAAAGGGTATAGTAAGGTGATTCAGTGGTTCTTGAATTTGTGCAACAGAAATTTCTCATTCTTACCCACCAGGGCTTCTCTTGAGCCACAATCTAAGAAAAAGGCAGGAAAAGAGGCAAGAAAACCCACACAAGTTTAGTGCATCTGACTGGCTTCCCTCATAAATTTGTTTTCTAAGTTCTGAAATTGATCAGTTCTGCCCCTTGGCTATTCCTGTGCCAGTTATGGAGGTGCCAACAGTTCTGCCCTGCTAACCTGATATCTAATTTAGAAAAGCCTTCAGGGCAAGAGGAGCAGCATTGAGATGCTATGGGGACAGTGAATATCGCCAGGACCCAGATGGTAGAATATCTACCAGCTGTAAGTCTGCCATCCTGCATCATCAGAGCACATTGGTGGCTTCATTGTGGGCATTGGTTGGACCTAAAAACATATGGAGAATGTGCAATAGGGCTTCTATTATACCACTAAGCACTAGAAATTATATTAACTTGTCAGAGATATGGGAAATGGCCCCTCTGAGATGTAAGAGATATTTTAAAGATCATGTGATTCTTTCAGGGCAGTCCATGATGAGATGTCACATGTATGTTGGTTTGGGATCAAGTAAGAACAGCACAGAAGATGAAAAAGAATCTTGAGAGTCATGATACGAAGTAAATTTTTACTTTACATGCTATGTCCAAGACCCTCTATAGAGTCACTTCCCTCTCTATACCTTTATTTTTTCTTTGTTTCCCAAAGCAAATTCTTTACTCTACCAAAGCAGAAATAGTTTCACTCCACAGAACATGATACAGATTTTCTTTCAGCTGTTCCATTTTGTATTAGTCAGCTTTCCTATTGCTAGGACTTGATAGCCAACACCCACAGTGTAAAGGAGGAGAAGCTACACTTAGTTTATGTTTTTAGAGGATTCAGTCCATGACCCACAGACTCCAAGGTAATAGCATTGTGACAGAAGGGCATGTCAGAGCAGAGCTGCTTAGTTATGGCAACCAGAAAGCACAATGGGAGAATAATGCCAAAAAAGAAAGGGGCAAGAGTCCACATAATATGCTCAAGTTTATGCCTCCATAACCCGCAGACACTCAGAAGCATGCTTTACCAATGCCCTGGGCAGCTCCTAAGCCAATCAAGTTGATAAAATCAGCCTTATCTGGCAACTTGATACCCAAATATATCCCCTTAAGCCATACTTAATCCCTAAATAAAATCAATGTGATAATTTCACCTACCATGAAACATAACCAGCATACAACTGAAAACATAATAATCCCCTCCCTGAATCTCAACAGTTGTTGCATTTTTCAAACGTGCAAGTCAAATTTGTTTCTTAGACTGTAGGAAAACTCTTAGCTATAAACCTCTATTTAAAAAAAGTAACACAGTAGCACAGAGTAAATATTCTCATTATAAAAAGGAGGAATGGAGGTAGGAAAGAATCAGACAAAAATAAGGCCAAAATGGAGCAGGGCAAACATTAAGTCTTATAGTTCCATATTTGGCATGTATAATACATGGTGCTCAGGTGTGAATTCCTGTGAGGTTAGGTAGCTCCTATGGCCTTGTTGGCAGCAGTTCATGTCGTCTCTCTTTCTCTCATGCTGGCTCCACTCTTAGGCTATAACTTTTCTTGGCAGGCATTCTACATTTCTGGTATCTCTTGACTTCCTGGCATCTTTACTGCATCTTTAGTTTCATTCTCATAGCTTCACACACTGCCCTCTCAGCCTCACTACCTGGCCTTCCCAGGCCTTACTTTAAAATCTGAGTGGAATCCTCCCTGTTCCCATCTGTTACATTCTGCATTCTAATAAAACCAGTGTTACATGAACAATGCCAGGGTCTACTGCTTGCTCCAGCAGTAGCTGAGTCCCCTTGGAATGTCTTTAATGATTTCTGAGTGTCTGGATGGCTGAACAGAGTGAAATTTTGAGGAACCAATTTTGTAGGAGCCCCTTCTTGACCAGGCATCCCAAGGACTCTCTTTTCAGATGAAAGATTTATAGTATAGTGTTTCTGATTTTTAACATGCTTTCAAGGTTTTTCCTTACCCCTGTAAAAAGTATTTGTCTTGTTTTGTTTTGTCTTTTTTTGTATTTTTAATGGTATTAATTTCTTCAGGAGTCACTCCTCCTTTAGCCCTAATTTCATATATAGTTTGGTACAGGTCAAAATTTAAGTTTAGAACTTTTCTGCTCTGCTTTACACCTCTAGTTATCAATATATACCTGGCTAAAAGCAGCAGTACCAATACCACAGCCTAAATGTTAGACTACGTTTTAATTTCCTTTGCCAGGCCAATTAGTTCACTTCACTTAATCTTAGTCTTCCACAAAGTATCAGGATATGGGCAAAATGCAGACTTTTTTATCAAAATACAATACTCATGACCTCTAATCCAACTGCCAAAAAAGATCTTGTTTCCAGATGAAACCCCTTGAACCTGACCTTTACTCTTTATGGTCCTATCAACATTCTGATCCTTTGTACTGTGACCAGAATCATCCATCAAGCTCTACCTGTGGTTTTCTAGCCTTTTCCAGCTCATCTCTTCAAACACCTTCCACAAGGAAGTTCCATGCTTATAAGCCACATGATAAGGTACAGTTGCATAAATGGCCCCACTTCTATGGTTTAAATTTTCTATATTAGTCACATTCTCTTTTGCTAGACACAATACACAAGCACCCACAATTTAAAGGAAGAGAAGTGTAATTTGGTTCACATTTCAAAGGGATTCAGTCCATGGTCAGCTTGCCTCAAGGCAAAAACACCACAGCATAGAGGTGTGGTAGAGCAAAATGGTGGCAGAGAATCAGAGCAAAATAACAGTACCTGCTGAGAAAAAGATGAGAGGGATCACATATAGTCTCTAAGACTCACCAAGGCACACCTAGAAGTGTGCTGCACCAATCTTCTGGGCAACTGCTAAGTCAATCAAATTGATACAGTTAGGCTTTACCATCACAGATACCATTTCTCTGTCTACAACACTACCACAACCCTACTTATCCCAAACCTGCCATGTCTCTGAGAACACAGAGAGTATGACAGTGCTGGGAAATTAGTGGAAAAATGGGAAGACAAACCCTGTGATTTGTAAGCCCAAAATCAAAGTGTTGTATAGAAGACGTGGGATGTTGGGGGAAAATAAGAGGCCCCTAACTGGAGAGGTGACTAGGAGAGCACTAGCAGGGGAAGCCATTTTTTAGCTCAAAGTCTAGGTGCACCAGCCCAAAGGAACGCCCTTGCAAAGGTCTGAGAAGCTATCTCTCTTTCTTCCTTTTTCCTTAGCCATATGCTCTGGGAATGCTCTTGGAGCACAAGATTCCTCCTTCAATCTCCTACACACATTCTACTGAGCCCTAGCCTGAGCTGATGCATTCCTTGGCATGCTTTTTTCTTATGTGTTTGCTCTTTGCTTCAAAAGCAATGGAAGGTTGTATTTTTTTACAAGCTGACTCCAAGCATCATGACTAAGTGGTGTTTGATGATTAATTCACTCTCAGCATTGTTGTTGGACATGCAAGTGGCCTGTTAGAAGGAAACCAAGGTGTGGTATCTACTCTACCTCATTTATTTGACCTTTATTTTCTTTGGGACAGGGATTTTGTTCTATTGACCTCTGAAGCTTCCCAAAATATAATGTGAACAAAAGTGAGCCTCAGTAAATACTGGGTAAATTAATGATTAAATGGATATGTGACAAAAACTTACATGAGAGAAGAGAAGAGAAGGACTTCAAGGGAGAAAAGAGAAGACATGAATGAGGGCAGTCCTTGGGGTAGTGTTTCTATAATTTTTTTTTAAAAAAGTCTTTGAAATACTTTGTGGGCCAATTTCAAAATGTTTAAGGGAAATTATTTCTGTTAAATGGGTTCTAGGATTTCTGTTTTGTTTGCTGCTATTAGTGTTGTATATTCTGGTTTTGTTTTGTTTTGTTTTTGTTTTTTGCCTTTTTTCTTATCTATTCTTCTGTCAGTAAGACTTTGGCCATGGATTCCATCTTGAAATTGTTGATTCTCAATAGCTGGAGGGAACAATATGCCTTTGGCCAGACTGATGATGTTTCTACTATTGTTTCATGGGTATGAGATTTTTCTCTCCCTCATCCCACTCACTTGCCTGCTAAGTTTTATGTTACTTCATGGAAGGCAACTGATGTCCTGTTTTTTTTGAGCTTCGTAATATATATTAAATGCTTTTGAGAGCACATTGCTGAGTCCAAATAAACCATCCTTTCACTGAAACAGTGGAACTTGTTACACCTCTGATGGAAAGGATACGTTCAGGAGCTGAGGAAGGTGAAAAGGAGGCCATGTGCTCTGCTCACGGCTCCAGCCCACTGTGGTCACACAGGAATGCTGGTTAGGCATTGTTGCAGTTAAGAGGCTAGAAAGGGAGAGTTTTGCGTGCACCTTCTCAAATTTTAAACATTGGCTGATACCTGATTCAACTGTTTCTAAACACTGAGGAAAGCCAATAAAACATCTGTGGGCCAGAATTGGCTACAATCTACTTATCTTTTTCTGCTTTAGTGATGGTGCATTTTTCACTAAGCATGCTCAGAACTCCTGACATTAGGTTTAACAATCGTGTTCATAGTATAGCCAACATGTATTACTTATCATCATCCTAACTAAAATTCACTGAGCATGTGCTATGTGATTGGCAGTAGGAGAGCTCCCAAGGACACAGATGTTCAAGACACAGTTTCAGACTTAAAGAGATTATTGTTTAATAAGGAGACAGGTAATATGAACAAACAATTCCACAGTACATGAGTAAGTGCAACCAAATCATGTTCCATCAGAAGAAAGAGGGATGAACATGAGAAGACAAGGAAGCCTTTCGGGTGGTGGCGGCTAAGCTGCACTTTGAAGGGGGAATAGGAATTTATCAAGATAAGTTTCTACAAAGCAAATTATGGACTAAGTTCAGGACTAATCTTAATACTGGGGTATATTCATATTAATCCCTGGTCCTGCCTATAAAATAATGAAGATTTTTAACCCCGATTTTGTATTGATTGGCCTTCCCAAACACTTCCAACAATATCCAGTTATCTCATTGAGCTCTGTAGGAAAACAAAACCTCATGAGAAGCATTGTGCTTACTGAAATCACAATGACCTTCAAGAGCAATTCTATTTTGTTCTTTATCTGAGAAGGAATCTGTTTAAGCTGAATTAAGAAACTGATGAAAAATGACAAGCTCTCTGTGTCTAAGGTTTTTTTTTTTTTTTAAGTTTTAACACTAGATATAGTTTCAAACCCAGAACAAAATCAACATTATATTGTAAGAGACTTTCTGGTTCAAATGTAAATTCAGGAAATGTAATTTGTAGTATTCACTATTCAGACTGTATTTTTTTCATATTTCAAACACATAACAAAACCTGATTATCCTGGATTTAGTAAATTTCATGCAGTAAATGTTTATCACAGAAACCTTAAATTTTCCCTTGTAGATATTGTTATTAAGCATTATATTTTCATGAAGTTTAGATAAATGTGAAGATTTGGAAATGCAAGGGGCAGAAAGTACTGAGAAAGAAATGGTGATGTTTACCTGGGGATTTGATTATGCAGATTAGAGAATTAATTTCTTGGCACTGGAAGTTGCAGAATATCCATTGCTATCAGTAGATGTCACACCGGGGAAATCTTATTCCAGGCTTGAGAAGATTAAGTAACCCAAACTATGACATGAAAGACCAGTGTTTCCAGGAGTGAAAAGCAATTTTGGCTTTGGTCTATCACCTTTTTTACCAAGGGGGTACACTTGTCTCAGAGCTGCCCTTACACAATCAGGAGCTACTTTCTGGAACCAGGCAGTCATTTAAAATGTGCTGCAGGTCTCTAAGAGACTCTGAAGTGAGTCTTGAACCTGTCAAGCTAAAGGGAAGATGATTATCTTCCCAGTACCGTGGGTCATGCAGGTTAGGTACCAAGGAGGCAAATGGAAACATCTAGGATGTTGGAAAAGCCCACTCAGAAAGCATTACACTCCTTTGAAGTGAGAAATTCAGCACAATGCTGAAGCCCCACACTGTGTGGAGTGGTCAGACCTGACGTAGTGAGATTCACTGTAATTATGCCTGGTCAACTTTTCCCATGTAGAGCTTTGCTAAGAGATGGCCTGTGGTAGCTCCCTACATGATGAGAGGATACAAATAAATATTCCCAGGGTAAAATGCTCTCATATTCTGATGCCATTAGTTTATGATCTGTGCCCAGCTGTGCAGAACAGTTGGGACTGGCTCCAAAGGCAAAGGACACGCCCCATTCCCAACTACTACCACATCCATGAGCACACATAAGCCTATGTCAAGTATGCTAAAACCATGATGAACATCATTGAGCAGGTGAGGTGGAAGGCCCTTCTTGTGAGGCTGGGAGATACAGGAAATATGTGCAACCCTCTTGCTTATAAGGTTCATCTTTATCCAACTGTATTCTTGCTGCCTTTTCTTCCTTAAAACAGTTTATATTTCTTACCTAGGTCTTTTTCTGACAAACACAGCTAGTCCTCTATCTCAAATCAATGAATAAAATACTGTCTCATTTTTCTGTAAAAGTCTGAAAGGTCATTCACCTTCATGGAGGCACACTAGCGTGAGGGACAATTTTCTGTGTGTCACAGACCTTTGATGCACTTTTGACTCTCTAGTAACCTAGAAAAGGCCACACAAATACTGCCTCCTGCCACATGCTGTGGCTGATAAGTCTTTATCTTGTCCAGCCTCACAAGTAGTAACATAGAAGGACCAGGATGGTGCTTACAGTAAAGTGAAGTAGAAGGGGCAAGAGAACTTGTGCAGGAGGTCTGTTGGAGAAGTAGTGCATGTGCTTGTCACCTTAGTATACACTGTATTGAGACTGCAAGGTGTTTTTCTAAACTGGGTAGGTAAGAGTCAGTTACAGTGTTTTACAAATAGGTGTCTAGCGGTTATGCTAATAAAGCTTTGAGTTCACTCCACACTTTGTTAGTAAATAGAAATCTTACTGAATTCTTACAACAGGTCTGGGTTTTGCTCCTTTTTTATAGCTGGAAGATAAAGCCCCTAGAGGCCACTGTTGCTCCCTCTTAGCCAGGTTCTTCTGGCTCAGAGCTTCCAGCCTGAAGTACCCACTGTCTTCTATTGTCACCTTCATTGCTTTTCTTCTCCTGTAAAAAGGGTATTGCAATAGCTTTCAGCAAATCAACCAATTAAAAGGCATTTAAGGTTCTGTTTGGACTTGGCAATGTGTAGCACTTTAGCTAAATCAAGTTAAATACATTTGGTTGGTGTCCTAATAATGTGAGCTATAGACAACACCACTATGGGCATAATAAATGTTTCCCTGAGTAGGAATGTGAATCTAATAACCTTGTAATATGATCAAAACACTTGCCCTTGAAATGTTTATTCCAAGGAATAATAGAATAATAGAATATTGTATCTTCAACTTTCAAGATTATATAATCAGCTCCTTACCCTTCACTATTGAATACTATGATTGATCTGTTGCTTGGTACAAGACTGGATAGTGCGTTAAGCATAGAGTGGTGACTGGAATCCAGGAGTCCTGATGCCCAGAATTATGTCCTTGTTATGCCATGGGGTAATAAATTTAAAATTTAACTGAAATAAGCAAGAGCAAAACAGCATGAAAAATGAGCTTCCTGCCTAATGAGTGACTTTGGGAAATATGTAGGCAGAGTGGCTGAACACAGTGAACTCTGCCAAGACACACTGAAGAAACCCAGAGAGGTAGGACTTGTAAAACACTTGGTATGTGGAGAAGTGGGAAGGTGTCAGAGATCTGAGGCGCCTTGGCTTCAAACACCTTCTGTGCCTCAGTTTGGCTGCATGATATTGGACAGGTTCTTCAAATTCCTACAACTTTAATTTCCCATCTGAACAAATCAAGCAATGGAAAAGTTTCTGAAGTGCTTAACATAATGACTGCCACTGTAGCTGAAGCAAGCAAGTGCTGCAGTCCTATCCTTTCTCTTCCTGGGAGGCTTGAGGTCTGTGCCCAGCAGCAGGGGACAGGTAGGCACAGCAGGCAACTCAGTTACTCAGCAGGGATATTTCTGAGAAGCTGTTGCCTGAGGGAAGTAGGTAATAGGCCCAAAATACACTGCATTAAATCAGTTCCTTTTCACTATTGACTAGTAGGACTTCTCTGGGAATTTGAATTTCTGGGGATTCTGTAGGGATTTTTAGCCCTAGGTAGAACCTTCGGGCTTTTAGTTCGGTGACTCAGAGTGAATGTTTCAACAAGAACACATGTGCATTGGAAATACTTCAGGTCAAACTAGTGGTTAACGTTCTGAGAATGGCAGGCTATTGCTGTATCACAGAATCCTTTGAGCATCTGAGCAATGCAGTTGGTTTTCTCCCTATACCCAGAGAAAACCTTGTCATCACTTCATGATGTACAGGAAACTTGGGAAGCAACTTGTTAAATTCCTTAAGTGAGAAATGAGCCCTAAATTAAGATTCAATCCATGATAGTGATCTCTGCCACAACTATCCTTTTACTTTTCTTCCATTCACATTGAGTTGAACACTTTCTATTCTGCATTCTTTCTTTTGGGCCTGCTTTTATATGCTTACCAAGTATGTTGTATCCCTGAATGTCCTACTTTGTAAATTCAAAGTAAATCACCCTAAAAGAATGAACTGTTTTTAGCTTTTTCTCCTTATGATTGTTTTTCCCTGACAAATAGATAAGTAGTAAATGGGAAGGGATAAGGATCATGTCATAGGCATCGTTAAACATAATAGCTAAATATTTATATTATGAACATAATCATAAATTCAAAGTAAAACACAATATGCCTTTTTAAAATGAGGTGCATACAAATTTTTTTCAATGGGTCTTACTCATATTTCATTGTTATATTTGACATTGTTCGAGGTGGCATTGAGATCCTTGAATTAATATAAAGATCTCATAATGAGGAGAGCAAAAAGCCATTGCTATTAATATTGCAGCAGAATTTACCATAAAAATGAGGAAAGCTGGAATGAAAGAGGTTATCTGCAAGCTGATGTCTGAGATACAAAATGATCTTCTCATTACAATCTTATGTCCATTAGTAAGAAGAAAAAAAATGACTCACTGTATGAATTCCATATCAGGACAAAATCTTTGTGATGTTCATGTATGTCCTTTGTGCATCTGAATAGAGTATTGTAATCAATGGTAAACTGCTAGACTGTTGATTTTAGTAACTAAGTTTTGTTGCTATTCTCTGACCAGACTGCTGAAACATGAAATATCCATGGAATATTAATTCTTGACTTCTCGAAAGCAAGTTCCTAATCCCCTCCCTAGTTAAGAGGAACCATTGAATGCATTTTATATATAGTTGTGACCTATTTCTGGAGAAAACTGGCATCACCCTTCATTTATCCAAAAACTGTTCTGTTTTCTGCGATTCCTATTCCCAGCTGTAACCAACAAATGATCTCTTTCACTATGGATTAGTTTTTAAGAAGTTAATGTAAATAGAATCATACTGTATGCCTTTCTGTAATTGGCTTACTTTTCTCAGTATGTATTTGATGGTAAGCTATGTAATTGTTCTTTCACAATGGTTTTCTGGATTTTGTTTTTATTTGTGATGATATATATGATGAGTACTCCTTGGAGGTGTTCACAGAAAATGTTCTGTAAGTTGCATGACCAAATGCATTTGTGTATCAGTTATTACTTAGAAGTGTCATATCAGACTAAGTGGCTTTATGAAATGTTGCTAATGGGAGGTTATGTGTGTATCTTCCTAGTTGAAATCTAAGGAAAATAACACATGCAAAGTATAGTGCATGAACTTCGAGGTATATTCAGTGTAGATTCAATAAGTGCTCCTTTTTGATACCATGACCTAGGGCAAGTAATTTATTCTATGTAGACTTCAGTTATCTCCTCCTGGAAAGGAGAAAAGTAGTATTGTCTTCTTAGTTGAATGTGTATTCTTTAGAGTTAAGTTAGGATATGTATTTAATGCATTGTGTTAAACTATCAATAGCAGTTATTTTATTTCTCTGCCATCATTTTGCCTGATTTTGTTTTAGCACTTGCCCATCTTTTTCAATGCTGAATCACTTTTGAGGTTTAGTTTTCATTGTCTTTCATTCTGAAGTAATTTAATAATTACCTCTAGTTACTTCATATAGTCTTATATACAATTATAAATGTGATCATTTCTTACTTTTTAAAAGTACACAATTGAAAACAAATTGTATTTGCATGGCATGGACATTTATAAAATATTACACAAATCAGTCCATAAAATAATAAAATAGACAAATCAAGGTGCAGCAATTAATGCAAATGTCTTAGGGATTGTAATGATTATTTTAGAAGCTCATCAAACTCTATCACTTACTTGGTGTGACCTTAAATGAACCACTTAAATCCTGTAGGTCTCAGTAGATAAAATAAGGATTTCACAAGAAACCAGAGAATTTTGTTGTTTTTTGTTTTTTTCTGTTATGGTTTGGTTTGTGGAAAAGCAAAAAGACAAGAAATGAGAGTTGGAGTTTGAAAAGTAAATGGTAAGAGTTAACATGACGTAACATAACAGTTGATTTCTAGAGTTAAATTTCAATGCTGAAAACTTTATCTTTAAATCCAAAATATCAAATTAAATGTTTATTACTAGAAAATAAGGTTTTCATCACCAGGAAAGATATCATGGAGAATTTCTGAAAATTTGAAAACTAGTAATAAGTTTGCTGAGACAGACTGCTATTAGAAAAATACACAAAATCCAATAAACTTCTTACAAATCTGTAGGAACCAGTTGGAAAACATAAATGAGAAAATATTCCATCTATAATATAAATATGAAATGTGAGCAATCTAGTAATAAAACCTAATGAGAAATGTATAAGATCTAAAATGAATAAATAAAAATTTTAATAAGAAAAAAGTGAAGATATGAGTATGTAGATATATGTCATATCTCCATGAGATGAGAAAAGTCAATGTTATAAAAATGTTAATTACACATAACTGATCTAAAATCAAGTAGGTTTTAACCAAATCCAACTGGAGTCAAGCTCATTAGAAAATATATCTGCAAGGTTAAAAGTATTCTTAAATAACCAAGAAAGCTTTGAAAATAAAGAACCTCACAGAATATGGGTTGATGAACTTACTATATGACACTTCAAAATATATTGTAAAGTTTTAGTAATTAGAACAGTATTGGTTAGATCCTAGAAGAGACAAATTGATAGGAAAGAATGCCAAAATCAGGTCTATTTTGTATGGGAATTTAATTTACAATAAATATGGCAGTGAAGAATTACTGAGTATGATTAAATAGTTGAGATTCTGAAAACTCATTTAAAAATATTAAGAAATATAATCCTACATCACTATAAAGAAGCATGGATGTGAGGTATTATTCTAAAAGTACAAAAAAACTAAAAATATTACAGAAACACACAGTACTTTTTTCGATTTTAATATATTGGACACTTTTTAAATAAAGCCTAAAACCAAGAGACTATAAAAGAAAATATTAAGCAGGGCATGGTGACACAGGCCTGTAATCCAGCATTGTAAAAAACTGCGTAGAAAGATCAAAAGTTAGCAAGTCTGAACCTTCCCTAGACAATTTAATAACTTAGATCTTCTTTCATAATAGAAAATAAAAATAGAGAGCATAGGAACATAGCTCAGTGGGAAGGCCCTGAGTTCAAACGAGTATTTAAACAGTGTATTGTTAAATTTGACTAAGTAATTATTTTAAAATTTTGTTTAAGTAAATATTCCATGTTGTACAGTAGGCAAAGACAGGCAACAAACCAGGAAAAGGCATTTAAAATATGTAACAATAAAAGATACAGGTAAGAAAAGTGTGTAATTCCTATGAATTAGAGTGATGAACTTGCTATGAGTTGAAAAAAAATGGAAAATGGAGACATGTAAAACTATAACTTGACAGGAGAAGAAACACTAATAAACTTATGAAAAGATGCCCACCTACTTACTAGTCAGCAAACACAGGAACCTTGTTTCTCTTAGCAGGCTGACATAAATAAAACTGTGAAAATAGTGTTGTCAAAGGAAAAGGGAAACAATGTTATGTACAGCCCTTGAAAATGTAAACTACAGGCTTTGTTGGGGAGGTTATGGAAAAGACTGCAATTCTTGGGTTCCAATTCAGTAGTAAAGCCATCTACCTTTCACTTAGTCATTCCACATACCATATTTACAGAGACTATCATTCATGTCCCCAGGGTGACATATAAGGGATTATGTGCTATTTGCAATAGAAAACTAGGGCAAAAAATTTTATAGTAGCCATTGTTGATTTCCTTTTATCTTATTTTGAAGTCCTGCATCACTTTCACTGTTTTGTTTTAATGATTTCTTTCTGTTCTGTTTTGTTTGATTTTATTGTGTCTGATGGTGTTGGCAACTATTTTGAACATAACAAGAAGCATTGTGGTAGCCACTGTTGGTTTCCTGTTAACTTGTCTTGAAGTTCTATGTCTCTTTCATTGTTCTGTTTTTGATTGGCTTTATTCTGTTTTATTTTGTTTGGTTTTATTCTCTTTAAAATAAAATTTTAAAAATAAATTAATGAAGGAACCTAAATGCTCATTAAAAAAATACTATATCCATTTTATAAAGTATTATGCTACAATTTAACAGCATCAAGTTAAACTATACTTATTGAACAAGAAAAACTTCTAAAATGTACTAAATGAAAGCATGAAACTGCAAAGTAATACCTATAACATGAGATCATTTATATTAAATATTTACTTATATGTAAGAGTAAAACATTGAATAATACTTTACACACACACGAAGACATTCAGGAAAAATGTATGCAATACACATAATAGTGGCAGGGCTGGGGATTTAGCTCAGTGGCATAAGCGCCTGCCTTCCAAGCATGCAGTTGTGAGTTCAATCCCCGGTACGGGGGGGGGGGGGGGGACACACATGATAGTGGCTATCATCAGGGAAAGAAATAGGATAATGGATGGCCAAGTGAGATTCTGTCTTTCTTATGGAATTTGAATTCCTTTCAGGAAGAAGTAGGCATAGATTACATATTAGTTAAAAATACATTATTTAAAATGAGATAAAGGTAATTCTAATGGTAGGATAATGCTATAAATATTGAGAACATCTACAGGTATCATACATGTAGTCACACAAGACACATACACACTTATGGTATGTGTCTGTAAATATATAATGTTTGGGTTATCTTTTCTCACAATAGAAGTGGGTATATGTATATGATTAAGGTCAAAGCATAGTAGATCTTTTAATGCAGGGAAAAATAGTAACTAAGCCAGTAAAAATACTAAATTGGAAAAAGATGAGCCATCAATATAAAATAAGAGATCTAAAGTAAGGTAGAAAGAGTGACTATCAATAGGATACTGATATGCATGATACGAAAGGGAAATCAGATTAGAGACTGATCCGGAACCAAAGTAAAGATCATTAACTTAGATTTGAAAATTACAACCAAAGATAACGTGATTTTTTAAACAAACAAATGACAATGAAAAACATCAACTGATGTCAATAAAAGGGAAAATATAGATGTGTAATAATACTGATAATGCAAAGATAAAGAAAGGAATGTGGAGGAATTATAACAGATAAAGTAGAAGTAAAGTCCAAGCCTTAGAAAGGATAAAGAGGAATATTAGGTAATAAAAAAAATAATCATCAATGAAGTGTGTACCAAACATTATATTAATAATATAAATACAGGTGAGATGAACATAAAAACAAGCAAAATAGTATTATATAAAAATAAATCTCAGGAAAAAAGGCAGATTCTTTCAAAACTGAGCAATTTTGATAGACCAGTAGGGATGTAAATGACTAATACCATGAGTATTATATAAATGAATGTTGTATACAGTGAGTACAGTTGTCTTAGTTACTCTTCTTGTTGCTGAGACAAAATACCCAACACCCAAAGATAAAGAAAGTAAGAAAAGTTTATTCTGTCTCACAGTTTGTAGAGGTTTCAGCCCATAGTTGTTTGTCTCCATGGCAAGTGACATGGCAGAGGAGCATTACAGAGGAGAAATAGTTCATGGTGGGCAGAAAAGCAGTGAAGTAGCAAAGAAGCAGCAGCAGCATGACTCTCCCTTTTATCCCTTTTACATCTTTCAGGATACCTATCCTTTGAGTGGATCCACTCATACTCATGGTAAGCCTTCCCATTATCCACACCCAGAACTCTGCCAAAACATTTAGTGGAATAATTTAGGAGTCACACACCTTAATCCCAGCATGACAGAGCCTAGATCCAGCCACCTCTGCAAAGCCTTACCTATGACTGCAGGAGGATTTGGTGGGATATCTAGACACAAGCCACAACAACAATATAAATGAGTAACATAATTCCTAATCTTGATTGAATGGCTATATACAAATCCCTACATTGTTTTGGAAAACATATGAAATATCTTCACATGTCTTTAGTGTTACAAAAAAAGAAAAAAGCCTCTCAATGCTCATTTTAAAAAATTAGGAAAAGCACAAAAAATAAATACAAGGAAAACACAGGAGGAAATAACTACTAAAGCTAAAATTAATAAAGGTATATATGAGTGTGTGTATGTGTTAATAAGGGTATTGCAAAAAATCATTTCAATTACAGATGATATAGTTAAACTCAGCATACATTCCCAAATTGAAGGTAGTTGGAAACCAATTAATTATCATAGAAAATATATAATAACAACAACAGAATATATTATCCTGACAAACAAGCCATTTCATTTCTAGAAATGTACAGTACTACCTGCTATCACTATTACTGTTCTTCAGGGCATTTGAGGATCATGTAAAATGCAGAAAGACAAGAGAATTAAATGGCAGGTTTAAATTTTGGAAAAGTAGACCTAAAACTATTTAACTCATTTTATAACAATATTCTTAAAAATTATCTATAATAAAAATATGTGCTGGTATGAAAATGTTAAACTTGAAGTAAATATAATAAAAATTAATAGCTCTTATTTATTTTTCAATAAGAACCTAGAAATAGAAATAAGAAACTAATTTTATTCTGTAGAAAAGACTAAGCTATAAAATAATTATCAATAAATTTTAGAAGAATTGTACTGAATTGCATGCTACAACTCACACAAGGAATTGGATCAGATTATTTTAACATGTGTTTCACAGGATACATACCTCTGAAGAAAAAATCTAATAAAAGTATAAAATAAGTCAGGGAAACCTGTTTTACATATATCAGAACATAATAGTCATTGTATTTAAAAGATGTATTGCATTGTCATAGTAATCAAGAGATTAGAAAAAGCACAAGATTCAGAAGTTGGTCCTCATATATAGATAAAACTCTGGGAATATAGCTCAATGGTAAAGTCTTTGCCCAGTTGGCACAAGGTTCAGGTGTGCAAAGATGTGAAAGATGTCTTTTAGATTACTAACTCCTCATGTTGGAAAAATGGCAAATAGAAAGTAGATATAATTGAGCACCTTAAACTATGTAGACATAGTAAAGATTTACATTTCAGCGGCATAATAGATACCACAAAATCATATGAGATAACATATGTAAAATTGAATAAAGAAAATCCAAATACTATAAGTGATAGGTGAAAATATTCTATAAAAATATTCTTGCATAAACAAAAAATACTATCAAATATAGGTAGCAGGCAAAGGTAGATTTAAGGAAAAATGTTTGCAATTCAGAGGATAAATAGCTATAATGTATGTTTATTTCTTATAAATTAACAAGGCAAGATGAAAAGATAGAAGATTGAGCAAAGAAAATTAAGCAAGCAATTATGGGAATGAAATTGATAGAACAGCAAATCCAACTATTCAACAAGCATTTCAAAAGTGTCTCTATGTCACTGATATTTGAGAAAATTTTATTTGTAAATTAACTAAATATCTTAGTGGGGGATAATAATCAAATAAAACACAGGAAAACTCCACTAATGAGCTACACTCTTTAAAAAAATTTTTTTTTGTTTTGAAATAAGGTCTCTGTAAGTGTCCAAACTAGCCCCAGACCTCAGGGTCACCCAAGGAAAATCCAAGGGACATTGAAGCAGAAGAAATCAAAAGCCATCCACCTGAACTTTCTGAAATGATAGCACTGGAAGCAACAAAACAGATAAATGTGACTGTAGAAAAAACACATCAGAAATAATTTCACAGATAACTAAAGAGATAATTATCATAATGAAGAACACAATTAGTGAATCTAAAGTAGATGCAGATTAAAAAATAGAGTAGATTAAGAAAATAATAGAATCTATGAATGCTCAAGATAAGAAAGAATTGTATTCCATGTAACAGATTCAAACAGATATCCAGATTAAAAATTCTGCTGAAAGTATATACAGCAGAATCAACTAATGTGAGGACATAATATCATGTCTAGAAGACAGGTTTGTAGTTGGTGATCATGAAATGAAAGATTCTTAAAAATATCAAGAAAGCATGAAAAATCAACCTCCTGGCTGCTAGGTGATGCAAAAAGAATAACATAAGATTGATAGAAACCAATGAAGAGAGTTAAAAGATAACACAAAGGATATAAAATGCCTGTTCACAGAAGTAATGGCAAACAGCTTCACAAGCATGGTAAAAGACTTCCATATATAGATAAGTGAGGCATATAAAGCTCTGCTTAGCCATGAGTAGGAAAAAATCTACACCATGACATATAATACTGAATATTTAGTAAATTCAACACAAGAACAGAATATTAAAACTGTTAAAGGAAAGAAACAAATAACTTATAAAGCCCATCAAAATCACAATGCAGATTTAAGTTAAGGAGAGTTTGGAGTGGAGTATTTCAAACCCTCAAAGAAAACAGCCTGCTATCCAGATTGATGTACTCAGTAAAATTATCTTTCAAAATCAATGGAGAAATAAGGTACTTCCATGATAAAGAACACATGAAGAAAGTAATGACCATCAAACCAGTACTCCAAAAAGTTCTACCGGGTATTCTAGAAAAAGGCAATGAAGGCAACCTACTCAGAGCTTCTTCTGTCTCTCTCCCTTCAAACGGAAGTTTTTTTTCCCCTCAATAAATATTTCTGCTCTTAAAAAAAAAGAAAAAGACAATTAAGACAACAATTCCATAAATCCCAATAGAATGAATCTACTAGGCAAGGCAAGCGATTAAACAGAGGGCAAAGAAAAGAAACAACAGCAAAATAATATGACAGGGATAAGTCAATACATATTAGTTATAATCATCAATGTAAATAGTCTTAATTTACTAATCAAAAGAAACAGACTGGCAGAATGGATGAAAAAATAAAATACAACAATATACTACATATAAGAAACACATTTAACTAAAAAAGAAATGCATAGACTGAAAGTCAAAGGATGGAAAACAATATTCCATATGACAGGAGGCCATAAAAAAGCAGGGGTAGCTATTGTGTTTGAATTTGTGATCTTTACTCAGCCTGAGTAGCTGTCATTACAAGTGTCTGCTAGCAACTAAATATCTTTTTAAATCCAATTAGCAGTAATTAAAGAGTGAAATGAGACTTATTATAGTTATTGATACCATAAAGAGTATTTCCATGTATGTTACACTTTTTGGAAAGCCACTCAGCAGTATCTATTAAATTTAAAATATTCTTTTTTTATCATTAATTCTACTTTGAGGACTCTGTGCCATAGATGGGAACAAAATTAATGAATCAGAAGAACCTAAGTCTTGCCTTTGACCAAACAGCAAAGAGAAGGAAACTTTTGTAGAACCCAGAGACTCCATATGCCATTGACAGAAGGGAGATTAAAAGTGTTTGGAATGGCTGCACCTCCCAAATTCACCAGTGATACACACACTGACACAGCAGTGCAAAAGGAAACAAAGGGTCAATCCTGTCAGTAAATGAAACAGGTAGAGCTTTGGGCTCAGACATACCAGCAGAGCTGAAGGTTGGTATCATATGGCTGAAAAGAGGGTGTCAAGTACACATCCTCCACATGCCGTACTTTAATCTCCACTTCCTTCCAGCTTCTAGAACACACTAAACTGATGGGTACTGCATTTCTATCTGCCCAGAAGCTTAGAACAGCTCCGGTTCCTTGCATTCGGAAGTCTCCCCAATGGGAATGTGAGTTCACCATCCTCCCAATGGAACCTGTTAGAAACAGGCCCTGGCGGGTTTCTGTGCACAGAGGCTTCTAATCAGCTATTCAAAATATATTCTCATCTACAGATTGGTAGTAAAAGATAATTAGAAATATACTCTAATTCTCAAATGGATAGTAAAATTCAAAAACAAAAAAATACCAAGGCAGAAACATGAGAGAAGGGAGCAGAGATGAAAGAAATAACTCAGTGTGCAGAAGAAAGTTGAAAAGAAGAAATATACTGAGTAAATATTACAAAAATGCTAAATAAATACTTACTATGAAAAGACATCAGAGAAAAATTAATAATTCTTAGGAAATAAAAAAATAGCATATCTGAAATCTCACATTCAGAACAGTCGGAAGGTAAAATATAGATCATTCACTAGAAAGCTGAGAAAAGATTGGAAGATGAAATACCAAGAAAAAAAACACAGAAAGAATTACACATAATTATGAAATAAGTAAAATAATTCACAAGCAAGGAAGCCTTGCTTAAAAGAGCCAGTATGTGTTCTTTGGCCAGTAATAGAGAAGCAACCACATAAGGTATATCATGCAACTTCAGAACATGGAGAAAAAAGAATCTTCCTAGGGTGTGGACAACTAAGAATTAGGAGTGACATTTACAGGTCCCAAATAGGAATTACAAACTGATTGGCATCAGATTTCTCAGTAACATCACTGTTGGCTAAACTATACAATGTAATGTTCAGCCTTTTGCCACAACCAAAAATAAGGCAAGCATGAGGAATGGACCTACGATATTTTCCATCTTAAAAGGAGGCACACAAATAAAATAATTGTCCTCATTTACATTCACAGAAAGGGATTTGCTTTAGCAAACTAGTAGGAACACAAAGGATCCAGGTAGGAGAGAATTTGATACAAGAAAACTGTGAAAGAAGACTCCAAACAATAAGAAAGGCAGTTCTAGAATCACTCAAAATAACTTGCCTTGCCCTAGGCATTAGGAACAGCTACCAAGCTGTTCAGGAAAAAAAAAAAAACAGATTAACAGAAACTTCTAGGAAAACAAGGAGTTGTTCATAAAAGAGGTAACCAAGCCCACTCTTGTGGATGTGGTAATGTTACAACTACTACTATTTTAAACAGTAATTATGACTTACCTTGTTGGAAAGATAGGAACTGGAGACAGGGGGTGAAGGCATATGAAGAGACAGCTGTCTTTATTTACCAGTGGAAGGCAATGGATATTTGAAGTCAAGAAATAACAGTATAACATATTGCTAAACATTTTTGAGAGGCATTGTATTGTGGTTAACAGTACAGTTGGTTAGAGTCATAATTCTATAACTCTATAGCTGTGTGACTTCAGGGAAGTTTCTTAAAGGTTCTGTACCTCCGTTGTTCTATTATTAAAACAAGAAAACAAAAAAATGGCTTAATAGATACAGATGCTTCTCCACTTGCAGTAGAGTTAAGTTACCCAAAAACCCAGTATAAATTGAAATGCCAAAAATACATGTAAGGTACTTAACTTACCCAATGCTTAAAATGCATGTAATATACCTAGCTTAGCCTAGCCTACTTTTGATGTGATCTATGATATGTTGACTATTTATTGAATAACATAATTTATAGAAAAATCAAAGTTCAAATTTGGGGATGTGGTTTCTTCTGAATGCATATTGCTTGTATATCAGTCCACAGTCAAAAAGCCTTAAGTCAAAATATCCTAAGTCAGGAACTACTAGTATACTCTTAGAAAGGAGTCTAACAGGGAGTAATCACAAGCTTTGGCTATGATTTTTTCCCTAAAGCCAAATATAGGGAAAAGTGGAGGTGGAATAAGAATCATGAAGATAGAAAAAGATGGGGTAAAAGACTTCTAATTTTTGTTCAAATTATAAGCTATTTAGTCATAGTTAACTTTTCAACTGTTTTGTATTTTATTTAGATAAAAAATTAATTGACATAAAATCAAATAGCAGTTAAAGATTAGAGGAAAAAGAATACAGTTGTGATGAGTATAATTTGAGTGAAAATTAGAACAAACAAAATTTAATCCATTGAAGTCAGGAAAGGCAAAAATATCAACACGACCAAGAAACTTGAACAAGCCAGATCTGAAGAAAAAGACAGCAAAAACATAGAGAAATGACATGGGAAATCAGAAAATGGTGCAAAGAACAAATAAAGAAAGCTTTATACAAATAAAGTTGAATGTCTAATGTTCTAAGAAAGATAAAAGACAAAAACCTCAAAGTGGTGGTAAACATTAGCCAAACCTTGAGAGACAAGAAGCTAGAGAGGGCAAAAAGATCTGCTCTAAAGAAAGCAGCTGATAGGTTCACAATAGTGGAAGACTCTACCTTTTGATGGATATTTTCTACATGTTATTTAAATCATTTCAGGTTGAAAGTTTCCTAAATTATTCTAAAGGGCAACACCAACCCAGATTTTGAAATTGAAGACACAGAGGCCACAACAGTAGTATAAAGTTCTCACTTAGGAATGACAAATTCTAAATACAGATGCTTCTTATTTAATGACTGAGTTTGTTCCTGTGACTAGATCATAAATTAATTTCTCAACAAGTGAATATATATATAATATATACATTTCATTATGTATATAATGTACATCGCCATATTTAAAACAAAGAAATGGTCAAAGAAAACTCCAACTTGATGACTGCTTTTATTTGTATAGCTCTTACATACAGTACTATAATGTATAACAACATAAAGTACTGTACTGTACAGTACAATCATCAGCTTTGTATACAAAGTGTACTGTACCAAATTATTTGTATACAAGGTATACTGTATTAAAAAAATGACATTGAGGCCATATCAACAAGTTGTACAAAACTGCACAAAAAAAGAGAGAGATGGGTCATAAATCCAGACAGTGAGCCTTAGTCCCAAGTCCTGACAGTTTTTAAACAGCAAGGTTACACATGTCTATGAAACTTGAATTCTCTGTATCCTTGCCTTTGATTACATATCTTCCCTTCTCTGTGACATACTACAAATTGTCTTCAAGACAAGGTGGGCCTGACTCTGCTGTAAATTGGGTGTTACATTAGGGGATCCCCACGTATTCTCTGTTCTTTGTTCTGGAAGTTCAAAGAGGAGCTACCTTCCTGTATCTCTAACATAGAGTCAAGTGCACAGCCAGCTTTGAATCGGAAGAGAAGTAGGTGAGTGATACCGTTCACCAGGCTTTCAATTCTAGTTCCTTGCTGCTCCTGATAAGTTCTCTCTCCACTGTTAGTTGGCTCTCCTACTGAGCAAGAAAAAAAAATATGTATATCTCTGTCTCCCTTGGGGATGCTAACCCTTCTGTAATCAATAGAACTTTGTCGCATGTTCCAAAAGGTAAAATAAAAAATATATAATGAAGCAAAACAAAGTGGCTTGGCATCCTGTTCCCCTGAGCAATCACCCTGAAACTTTTACAGATTTTCATGTCATTTTCTCTTTTGTTCTTCTTCCTAGATCCTGTAGGTCTCTTTGTTTTCAAATTTACCTTTGACCTCTTTTCAAATGTATAAATATTTTTTTTTCTTTCAAATGGGAATAAAAAGCCTGCCCTCTACTGCAGATCAAAGAAAAGCTGCAGGAACAGGTGGGAGAGCTGCCTGGGGTAAACTCAGCATGGAGGAAAGACTGTCAGTGAAGGCCCCCAGCCGCAGGCTGCTGAGCTCTGCTCTGCCTCCTCCTTGCAGTCTGTCCTTCTAAAGGTCAGGGTATCATTTTTTAAAAAGTCCAATGGTAGTTTGGAAGTTATAACAAATTATTATCAAAGTCTATATCAGTGATACATGGAAGTTCTAACTTTAATGATTTAATTAATGTAAACTTCTATATTAAAAAATAAGGATAAAATTCATACAGTCATCTCAGTAACTGCCATAAATTATATATCCTTATTACATACTTAAAAAGAAAAACCATAGCAAGGTAGAAGATAGATAAGAGCTGTCTACTACAATACTATGGCAAGTATCACTTTCAATCTTGAAATATAGAAGCATTTATATTAGATAATATATTTAATATTATATTAAATAATATATTTAATATAATATTAAGTTATATATATATGTATATATATATATATATATATATATATATATACATATATATATCTTGCTAGTATTTAATAGTTACTGGTCAATGCAATGAGAATAGTAAAGAAACAGTTGGTACATTTATGGGTAAGAATGACACATGGCTGTCCTTATTTCTGAATGCTGTGATCTATGCAGTTAAAGGATATTACTAAAGAAATTTTGCCAATGAGAAAGTGTCCTCAGCCATGCAGGGGTCAACGCCAGACCAGGAACAGCCAGACCCAAGCCTCTCCCCATGAGTCAGCACCATTCATGGACTAAGAAAAGAGAGAAGGCCATCCCAGGAAGCAATCCCAGTCTGGGAGCCAGTACCATGCATGGAATACTTCCGGACTGGGAACAGCCAGACCCTAGCTCCCAACAACCAGCTTATCGGGAGAAACATAGGCTGTGATGATAGCTATTGAGGTGAAATGCAATTGGATATCTGGGGTGCTTTGGTGTTTCGCAAACATTTCAGGTCTAGGGCCAGTGGTCTGATCATGGGTCCAGAGGATAGTGGTATGCAGTGTGATATCTAGGAGGGATCTCCTTCTGAAGGTGGTAGCCATTGTTGATTCCCTCTGGTCTTGTTTTGAAGTCCTATATTGTTTCCCTTGTTTTGTTGGGTTGGGTTTTATTCTCTTTTGTTTTGTTCTATTATGTTAAATTCGATGATATGGGCAGCTATTTCAAAGATAACAAGATATATTATGATAGCAATTTTGGATTTACTATTGGCTTGTTTTGAAGTCCTTTACTGCATTCACTGTCTTGTTTCTCTTGTTTTTATTCTATTCTGTTCTGTTTGATTTTTACTATGTCCTAAGTTAGCTGAAGCTATTTTGAAGACATCAAAAGTCATTATGGTAACTATTGTTGATTTTGTAGTGTTTTGAAGCACTGTATCACTTACACTGGTTTGTTTTGATTGGTTTTATTCTGTTTTATCCTCTTTAAAAGAAAATTTTTTTAAATGTCTTCACATCTAATACAAAAATATACATATCATAGTGACTAATTGGAAAGTTGAATAGCATAACATGCATTAATACTAAAAACAAGTCCTGTCAAATACCTATAGTAACCTGGAGATTTAGCTCAGCAGCATAAGTGCTTGCCTGGCAAGCCGGAGGTTGTGACTTTGATCCCCAGTAGAAAGAAAGAAAGAAAGAAAGAAAGAAAGAAAGAAAGAAAGAAAGAAAGAAAGTAAGTAAGTAAGTTATTTTTTAAAAAATACCTATAGTAATCCCATTTCAGAGCTCTATAAATTGTGAGGCAAACTATAAACTTTTATTAGCCAATAAGGATGCATACTATGGAATAATACAGTGATACAGTGTTGTTTGATACAGGTATTATTTTTAAATTGAGAGAATATAATAAGCATTAGGCTATGTATCAATATTAATGTACATACTATGTAAAGAGTTCCTACAAATCAATAAGGACAAACAACCTAAATGAAACCTGATAAAAAAAAAATGTGTCAAAATAATTCACAAGGGAGAAAAAAGCAGCAGATCTCTAGTAAATAGCCACGTATATGAGTAATAATCATAGAAACTGAAGTAAAGCTGCAATCAAATATCATGGTTGGCAAGTATTTAAAAATTAGTATCTAGTATTTAGATTTCTATGAGTAGTACAGCTTTCTTGGAAGAGTATTTGACTTTTTATAACAAAAAGTAGGCATGCCATATTATCAGCCCTAGAAATGTTAGTTCGTGGTATCTGTCCTGGAGAAGAAAGTGTATTCATATTCTCTTGGTATCTCCCCTGCAGAAACACAGTAGTGTTCTTTGCAGAATTGTCTATAAGAGCAAAGGATTATGAACAGCCAAAATTGCTCTTATTGGCAAAAAAGTTAAGTAGAGAATGACCTTTCCTCTTGTTCGGAATTAGGGAGATGGGGAGGCCGGGGGAGGGGGCGTGACAAAGATTTTCAAAGTATGATGTCACCCAAAAAGAAGAAAAAAAAAGCTGCAGGACAATCTGCACTATCCGGAACCAGCCATTTATGTTTGTTAAAAATGTGTGCTATTATGTGTGTAGTTAATTGTTGCATCAGAAATGTTCTGGAAAGATCCACACTAAATATAAACAATGACCACTTTGAGGAAGAACAGTGCACCCAAAGGAGGGATCAAAAAGAAAGGACACTGTAGAAAATCTTCAAATCACTTTATATATGTATACCTACATTATCTGAAGTTTTATTAGGGTTGGAATGCTTTCATATACAGCTTGTATAATTTTTAAAAATTAAAAGACCATTAAATGCCATGATCTTTGTTATAGTCTCTGGACAATTACTACATTTTGTTCTTCTAACACTTAACTTCAGGCAGTGATTGATGATGGATGGTAAATATGGACCTGATTGTCATTCCCAATGAGGAAGAATTGCTTTGTACTATTTAACTATTGCTAGCAGCAATATTTAGGGTTTTCTACTACTCATTAAATTGTTAACAGGTTCATTTCTATTATTTCTGTGGTGTGATGGGGGAAGGTGACTCAATCTCCAGATACCTTTTTTGCCAATGACCACAGCTCAAAGTCCACCTTGGCCCCACCTATTTTTCTTTGACAGACTGATTCCTTTCCTGAGTGCCTGTCTGCTGGGCAAGGAGGGAAACTATTACGGAAATTTCTGTCCTTAATATCTTAGCATGATCACTAGATGTACCAATGAGCTTTTTCCTGCTCCCAGCCTCTTCCCTTCACCCCTTCAAATTAAAGATATTAAATTATTTCAAGTCTCAGTTATGAGAACTTTTTGCACATATTTTCACTTTTGTGCATCCTATTGATGATAAATTTTAAAAATTAGAAATGCTGACTGAGAGCATAGCTTAGGAGTAGAAGCACTTGCCTAGCATGGGAGGGTACCTGGGTTCAAACACCAACACAGTAAAATACTGGAGAACGTAGTTTGAGAATGGATTTTTCATTAATGCTTTCAGCCAGTTAAAGAGAAGTACAGTGAGCTGTTAGCCCCCCACACCATATCCATAGTGAATGTAGTCCAAGATGCCAATCAGATGCCTAAAGCTCTGAATAGCACTGAATCCTAGGTGTATCATCTTTCTCTCTATATATACATATCTATGGTTATGTTAATTTATAAACAAGGAACAATAAGAGATTAGCAAAAACATAAATAGAATAATTGTAACAATATACAGTAATAACAGTTGTAAGAATGTGAACTCTACCTGTTGATCTTAGCACCTTTAGCCTATCTTTTTTTTTCCAGAATTTTCAATTTTTTGCTTATATTCCTTTATTTCAGGGTATTTCTTTGATATATCCAGATTGCCAGCATCAGAACTCTTGTATTTTGCAGCTATTATTAAGTAAAATGTTCATAACTTCAACACAAGCTGACAGTCTGTCTGATAACTCAGACATCTACCAAGTGACTAACATACAGGTAGCATGCACAGCATAGATCCACTAGACACAATGATGACTCTTGTCCCTAGGAGGATGGAAACGTATGGTGCAAGATTTTATCATGCAACCCAGAATGGCCAGCAGTTTAGAAGTTAGTAGTTGTTTTCTTTAGAAATTTTCCATTTAATATTGTCAGATAACTGAAGTTAATGGTTTTACTGCTGCACAACCCAGTTGTTAGAAATGAACTGTTTCATTTAGGAGGAAAGACCCAGAGTGAATTTCTGTAAAGGTAGTGAAAAGCTTAGACTCTATTGATTCTATTTTGGACTATTTTAAAAAGAGGGGAAAGTCAGCATTGTTAGTCTGATAATCTGTGAGGCCTTAAAAATGTGTGGCCCTGATGGAGATAATAAATTCTCTTTACATACATTGTCAACAACTACAAAGCAAACCTAATGATACATATGATTTTGTTGAAACTGTACAAGAAATATTTGAACAATTTCTCAATGGCAGTAGTTCTTAGTTGCTATCCCTATGCCTACCAGTATCATCTGGGAATCTATAAGGGGCTTAAATGCTCAGGCCCCACCCAGGCATCCAGTTAGAGCTCTGATGCCGGCTCCACCAAACAGTATTATTAAGCCCTCCAGTTGATACTGATACATGCTATAGGTTGGTTAGGAGTTGGAAAACTTTTTAAATAGAAAGGGCCAGATAGTAAATATTTAATCTTTATGGTTTGTGAGGGCTCTATCATAGCTGTTCACTCTATCACTGGGGGTAAAAGCAAGTGTAATTAATATGAAAATTAGTAACTATGACTATGTTCCACTAAATTTGTATTTACAAAATCAGGAATATAGCCATTGGTTGACATTGTGGAATCTAATTCTAGATAATAGTAACAACTACTACTTAATGAGAATTTCCTGTGGGGAATGATGCTTTTTATAAACTACTGAAAACCAAAGCAAAAGATAGCCCTGTCACTGAGTAATGACAAGACCAAGCCAACACAGGTCTTAGAAGGCAATGAATGTTATGAGGGATCTAAGGCAAGGCCCACTGAGAAGCTTGGGTAGGAAAATATCAGTGATAAACCCTGCTTCCAAGGGTTGTCATATGCCAAGACATCAGTGACTTGTGAAAAGAAGGATATAGTGTTCATCAGACAGACAGACAATTATTTTCCAGATTAGACCAAATACATGCTCTGTGGATAAATCATAGTAACTATTTATTATCCCTGTGATCCAAATAGCCTATCAAGTACCTTATCTGCAGTTTCTTCAATTATTAAAACATAATATCTGATTTAATAAGTGTAAACAAGATCACACAGATAACTCTGACCTCAGCCTTAAAGCTGACTTCCAAACCATTATGTTACCTGTTACATCACAGTGCTTCCCCTGGAGAGGAATAATGTGTATAGGGCCAACGTTGGGCCTTGTCAGAGCTTTGCAAAACCCAAGTAGAATGTTACAGTTTGCATCTGAATGTCCCCCCCCAAAGCCTCCATGCAGTCATAGGGGGTGCTGCATTTTAGCGGCAGCTGAATCTAGAATTTGCAATTAATTTATTGCCTAATGCTGGGATTATGGGTTGCATAGCTCACATATAAAGGATAGAAACAGTCTTCTTTTGCATCCCTCACTTTTTGCTCATGTTACTTTTGCTGTCTTCTACCACCATGAACTGTTGCTCCTCTGCCATATGCTACCCTGCCTTGGAGCCAGCTGATTATGGACTGAAACCTCCACAAAATGTGAGCTAAATAAACCTTCCTTAACTTCGGGCATCAGGTATTTTGTCTCAGCAACAAGAAAAAATTAGCCATGGAACCTCCTTCACATCTTAGCAACTCAGCCAAAATACATTTCAGGCCTCTATCTTCAAGGCCCTTATTCAAAAATAAGAATCAGTACAAAGATATTCAAGGCCATGGAACAACACAGACACAGATAGGTCTGTGAACTCCTTAGTGTAATTCTAGGTACTACTTGTAGAATTATACCTCACAACAGTGAGGTTAGGAGTACACACAGAAACCTTAGATTGTCTAAATTTTGAACTTGAACAACGTTTTTACCTTTTTGCCACCATTCTCATCTCTTTTTTTATTTTAAAGAGAATAAAACAAAAGAGGACAGATCTAAGCAGATCAGAACAGAACAATGTAAGCAACACAGCACTTCACAACAAGACAATTGGATATTAACAGTAGCTATCATAATGTCTCTTTCTTTTAAATAGTTGAGCTTAGCTTTACACACAAGAGTGTCAAACGTAACAAAGTAGAATAAACAACTCAAGAGAATGGAAGTATTCCAAGATATTTTGATCTCTAAAATGAAGCTGATCATGTCTACCTCACAGGAAACTGTGAAGACTGGAATAACACAGACCTGTTACATAGTAAATGCTCAGTCACTTTAACTGTTGCAGTGGCAATTCATTGTATGATTGTACCTCAACACTCTTTCCCCATTCCAATGGCAGATACATGTGACATTCTCTGCTTTTGTAGTGTGGTCTTCTGTTTGTGCATGAAAAGCAGTAGCTTTCCCTCTTGCTTCATATATCAGTATGATACACGTGGGGCTGGAAAGTAAGACTGGCCTGAATAAGCCCTTTCTCTTGCCAGCCTCCTCTCTTGCCTCATCTGTTTGTGCACTGCCCAGGACACTGCACTGTGGGTTCAAGGTTTGTTAAACTACGCAAAAACACAATCCACACCTAGATGCCAGCAAAACTCCACTTTGTTATTTTAATCCTTGATATCAATTCCTACAGTCCCCCACCTTACAAGTGTGGTATAACATTTGCCCAAAGGGCTGCTTACAGGCCCTCAAATCTCAACAGTGTGTTTTCAAAGACCAGTGGTCCCAAAATTAGCTGCTGCTGTACCCTAGAAGGGAATATTTGGGGCATGTTGGTGGCTCATGTAGTTTAAAAAGCACTATTGATCTTGAGTGGGCTGGAGACAAAAACGCCAGACCTAGTCTCCTACCAAAATGTCTTGTACCTCACTGCTTCAAAGGTCTCTCCAGACATTTGTGTGTACTGATGATTATTTGAGCAGAGACCCTAACACCATTTTGCATAGAAATTTAAATTTTTGTGGCACATGATTAGTATAAGCTGAATTTTCTTTAATTTCTTCAAAGGAAGGATGAATTGTGTTTTATATATAATCTTAGCAACAATTGTTTGTTTGCTCCAGAAAGTACAACAGTGCTCATTATATTTAAGTTGTTGGCAGCAGAATATCAGATCTCATATTTATGGTGTTGCTTTAGTGGTGGCTTTGCCCTGTGAGTGTCTGACCACATTATGTCTATCTAGGAAAACAATGCCTGAGCATTTTCTTGTTAAGCATACTGTTCTATCATAAACAATATAGATTCTTCTTTTATGTGACTTCATAGATTATAAATTTTAAAAATTAATATAAGCCAGTGTACTGTTGCTCCCTCAAGACCACTTCCAGCTTTGATGATTTGCAAAGAGAACTCAACATATAGTCAAATAGTGTACTCATATTAGAATTTGTCACAGTGAAAGGATATAAAGCAAAAGAATACAGTGAAATAGGGTAAAGTCTCAGAAATCCTGAGCACACTTCCAAGGATACTCTCCTGTTATAACCATGTGAGACATTCTTGATTCTCCCACCACGCAGTCGTGACAACACATGAAATTCTGTCTTCCAGGGAAACTTATCAGAGATTCAGTGTCCATGGTTTTTATTCAGGACTTATCAGTTAGGCACCCTCTTCTTGACACAAACCAAAATTCTGGACTTTTAGAAGAAAGCAATTTTCAGTATACATCACATTATACAAAGAGTGTAGGCACTTTGGGTCATTCTGTCAGCTAAGTGTCAGGTGCAGGCTTTCATCCAAATGCCAGCCAAGGGCAATCATGTAAGCAGGCCTTTTAGGAGACAGCAGTCAGGCCTGTTGCATTATTTCTTCATAATAGATCACAAGTATGAACATCATTGTTTATAGTAGGCATTACGTCAGATAGATTGAAAATCACCATTATAAACCAATCAGTCTCCATCCTAAGGTATCTACTATTACCATAGGAGAGAACTGGATGAAGCTCAAAAATCACACACACACACACACACACACACACACACACACATTTCATGTGCTCCAAATTAAAATTGAAGTATAATTTAAAAATAAATTTTTCTTCTACCAACTCTGTTGTTAGTGAAGAGATAACAAAAAGAATGTTTCTTCCTCTGTATTCTGAAAAACCCCAGGATGTCCTGTTTTCCTCCTTCTTAATCTATGTGTAAACTAATTTCGTTAAGTATAGTAGGTAATCAGTAAATGACAATCACCTCTTTCACATTTAAATTCTATTGCTTCTTATACCTTGTATAGTTACTCTGAACTTTGTATTAAACCTGAAAAATCTTATAATACACATTGTTGTTATGGGTTACAAACATAATTTTAACTTGAAAAGCAAGGATTGTTCCAATATCAGGGAAAGAATAAGCCATGTAATACAAGTAAAACTATAATTTGATGTCATCAGGTCACCTTTGATAGCCCCTTGGTTGACACCATGCTGTGGAATAAAATAACAGCTCCAGCAGTCTCTTCCTGAGTACAATGTGCATAAACAACAGGTGTGCTGCTTAATTGTTTTCTCATCATGGTGCATGTTTCACGCCCCATAACTCCCAATTGAAATATCAAAAGAATACATAAAATTAAATGACTCAAAAACTTAAAGGATTCGTGCTGCTTATGATAGAGTGGGAATCCATTGAATTCTATAAAAGGAATTATAGCAGTAACTTGTTATTTATATCCCTTAATCTATTTTTTACCTTAATATTGATACTGTAAACTAACATGACAAACAAAAGATATGCATACACAGTCAAGTAACATTATACAGTCCATACTTGGACTTTACAAAAGAGAGTTATCTTGTTCTTTTAAATGAGCAATTAAAAAATATATGGAAGTAGATTAGGTGATAATGGTTTCACTTTTTTGTTGTTGCTGTTTCCAAACAGACTTTACTTTTTGCAAGTGAGAATGAGAGTTTGATTGTTTAGAAGGGACTGCATCAGTAATTATACTTGTAGCCATGTATTGTCCCTGATCTTAAAGCAGTTCTAGCCAGCTGTACCTAACTAAAGCTATGTTAAATGATTTTTACCACAAGTATGTTGTGTAAGATTCTTTGTTACCATCTGTTGTGGAACCAGCCATTTTGCTGGCATAAATCCTTATGGCTTGCCTTTCCCATCCCATGATAAGACCAAGGATAGTAGTTAGAATTAAATGCAACCAAGAGTGAAAAATGAAACAGTTAGTCAAGCAATTCCTCCTTTGTATTGAATTCTACTAATGTTCCCTTTCCTCTCCCATATGACTTGCTCTCTGTTACAGTGCTTTGATGCTAGTAACTTTGGGATCCTTATGGAAAAGGCTGTCACTATTGAATTAATTCCTATTGACTTTGCTGAGGATGTGAAATGCTATACTTAGAGATAAAATCAGATATATGATGAAACTGAAGAGGCCATTAATGCTTTAATTTAGTCCCCTCCCCTTTCCCTACAGCTTTTTCACCTTCCTTCTAAGGGCAGACTTGAACTAAATCATTAACTAGGCTTGTCATAAACTATGCCCTCCTCATTATCATGCATTAAAGTATTGTAGATGGTCATTCTGGAAGTTCATACTAAATTTGGTGGCTTACCTTGAACATACCATGTTTCATTAGCCATTCACCTATGTAAAGACATAGGAGAGAGGGATAATTTGTCTGTGTCCTATAGGCAGTACAAGGACGGCTGTAACACTCTGATTAAAATCCACTTAACTGCATGTGAACTAGAGAAAGTTGTCTTCACGATATCACCCCACTAAAATCACTGTTGGCTCAGCGATCTCTAATACATGGGCCTGACACTATTTCTGTTTTTCCCACTGGTTTATCGCTATCACTTCACTGCACTCTTTGAGCAAGTAAGGATAGGGTAGGTGATGTCATGCTAACAACTACAAAATCTCTATGGCTTAAAGCCAAAGATTTATACCTTGTTCATGATACATGTCTCTCTCAGGGGACTTTTGCACATCTCAGACACCAGGAGACATTTCAGTAATCCAGTCACCAGTGGATCATTGGTGGTCACCAAGCTAAATAGAGACAAGCTTTGGGAAATAGGAAAATAGTCCTCAACACTGAAAATCTGATGTTCTGAAGCATTCAATTCATAATTCATTGGCTCCAGCTAGTCACATGACTAGCCAACAAAGGATATGTTCCCAGGGAGAAAAGAACTTAACATATTTAACAGGTGGTATTCATGACTATTCATCACATTCTCCCATCTTTTCTCTACTTCAGAGACTACAAAGCCACATATATTGTTTCTCAACTCTCCTTTCCCCTGGAAATACCTACATATTTGGGTCTAGTAGATTTAAATAGAAATCTGCTATGGGAATTTATGGGAAAGATTTTGCTTTCCCTATCAAGGTGAATAATTATACTTGTTCTTCATTCATTCTAACTTCTTCTTCCAACCTATAAGGTGAAGCAATGTCATAATATGCAGTAACCATCTTAGATGAATGCCACATAAACATGGTGGAACAGAAAGAAGGGAGCAGTTTGGTAACTCAGTGTCATCAATGAACAGTATACCAGCCATGGACTTCCTACCTGAACATTTTGCTGTGTGAAAAATATAAGCCATATAAACATAAATCATTGTAAGTCATACTTCCTGATTTTTTTGTTTATTTATTTATAGCTAAATAGAATCCTTAGATAATTGTTTATTCTTTTAAAAGAAAGTGTTTCGTCCAAAGGAGGTTTAGAGATTTCTAATTTCTAATCTTGCTTTAGAATATTTTCGTCACTTGGTTTTTTGGGTTGACATTTTATGCTCAGTCACTCTATCAACCAGGATAGACTAGGTACTATTGAATGAACAAACAGACCTGAAGTGTCAAAGTGTTGGTGACCCCCTATTTCTGTACTGAAGGCTGTGTGAGACAAACAACATCCCATATGTTTAAGTCACTGATCTTGAAAGCTAGGTGAAATTCTGACTTACTGAATTTAAAAGAAAAACTTCTCATTCTAAAGGAAACATTACCCACAATTCACAAATGCTTTAAGGTTTTCTTACAAAAAGCTATCTGCAGAGATAATTCCATATAATATTATTTTATAGGTTACCAGAGTATTTCTAGTGATCACCTTTATCCATCTGGGAAAAAAAAAAACCAGCCAAAACTGTCTTTTATAGCATTTTTCTCTGTCCTCTTTCAAAACTGAAGAACATTCTCTTTAAAAAAATCCTTTAGTAGAACATAAACCTTCCATTCTCTGCATTAATAGAAAAGTATTTGTTTTATTTTCAAGTCTTACCTGGTTTACCAAATAAAATCTTTTGGAAATAAAATGAAGGAAGAGAACAGTTTGTATTGTGGTTCTGGAAACTTTACAAAGCCTTGAAACTTCCTATGAGACTCTCTCCCTATCCTGAGAATTTTACAGAATGTAGTTTAAGTCTTTCAAAATGCAAAACACTTTCAAACAGAGACTTTAACTTGCTCAATATTAACCTTGACAAATTCAGGTTCTGTCACGTAAGAGAATGAATGCCTCCTCTCCTGAGAGTTGGGGACCTTGAACATCCAAATTGAAATAGGTGGCAGAAAATTATCTCTTTTTTTCTCCTTGCACATTCCATCTCATCCTTATTCTGTCTTTAAAATGTTAACGGATTGAGTGAAGGACTTTAACAGCAACAACAAATCTAATGTCTTTTGAAAAGCACTGCTAGATTTCTCCCTGGTCACTAGCTAGGAAGGACAGATCTTTACTTTATGACCATGTATCGATCTCTAATATCTTTATTGAGCCTCATCTCTTCTTTGCCTCCTATATGCAAAAGGTGAGAGTTAGATAATGGTATTAATTTTCCAGATATTTGCACATGTTTTAATGGCCTTTTGAAGTTTGAAAGTAGTTTCTCTGTGAGCCCACCACAGGGCTAAAATGCCATTAAAGTATAGATTGCAACAGTACATAACAAGCAAAGCTGTAGTGCTCCCCTTGGCGATGAAAGGAAAGCTAATTTATTTCAGGAGAGATTCAAATTAATGTAAGTTCCTTACCCAAACAGGACTAGCACCTCTAGGTTCTGGAGGTAAATGCTACAACTTAAAGTTACTGAATCCAGCCCCCCCCCCCCATCCTTGTTCATCCACTTGGAAAACTGGTGTCACAATAGATGTTTGCACACCACCTGTGCCATGAAGTGGGGTTGGGGAGAGGAAGCAGCTAGCTAATTGGGATATATGACCATTTTTTTCAGATCAAAGAGCCCTGTATTTTGTTTCTCAGAATGATCCTTTTAAATGCTTAAAATGAAAGACATAGGATTATAAAGGAAACCAATTACATTTGTCCCTAGGTATACACAGAGGATTGGTTCCCAGACTCCCTGTAGATACCAAAATCCACAGATGCTCAAGTTCTCTAGTATTTGCATATAACCTACTTTCCTGTATGCTTTCAAATCATTAGATTGTTGCTAATACTTAATACAGTGTAAACACTATGTAAATATTTGCAACAGTGTTTTGAGAATAATGAAAAGAAAAAAATTCTACACATGTTCAGTACAGAATGAATTTTTTTCCCAAATATTCTTAATCCATGTTTGGTTGAATTGGTGGATTTAGGACCAATCAAAACAGAGAGCTGACTGTATGTTGAAATACTCTTTCCAAAACATCAAACACTAGGTGTGTTAGTTATTTTTGTCTCATTGCTGAGACAAAATACCTGAGGCCCAAAATTAAGGAAAAAATGATTTATTTAACTCACAGTTTGTGGCAGTTTCAGTTCATAATCAGCTGGCTCCAAGACAGTGGTATGTGGCAGAGGGCAACAGTTTGTGGCAGTGGAAAACAGCAAAAAATAACAAGAGCAAAATGGGAGAAGCAAAGAGAAAAGACTTTTTGTCTCTTATACAGGCTACCTACCATAGGGTGAATGTAACACTCACATCCATAATCCCAGAATTGGATCATGAATCAGTCACAAACTGTGGAAACCTGCCTCCATGACTACATGAGGCTTTGGAGGGACATCTAAACACAAACCATACCAACTGGAAAAACATATGTTCTGTGATAATGCATGTGCTTCCTTTTCATAAACTTAAAGAGACAGATATGACATAATACTAGTACATGTTTGCAGTTTATACTTTTTAAATAATGATACATATGCATGATATTTTGAGATGTTTTTTATTGGACTGTGGCAAGATGACTGTAGTTTATGTTGCAAACAGTCACAAATTTATACCACTGTAGTTTGATACACACATGTATAATTGAAAAGTGTGCTAATTTTAATTAAAGTTTATTAAAGCAAAAATTGCATTTTTCCCTTAAAATTCACAAATGTCCTGAGCTCTGTGCATTCCCATAGTGTCTTCAGTACCCCCTTAGAATGTATATTATCCTTTTCGTAGAAATTTCATATCAGCATAGACACAAAGATAATTATGTATATTATTCCTACCATACAGATTTATTATTAATCTTTAGAAAACACTTGGAGAATATGCTTCATATTTGATGTCATTTGTGACCATGTCTTAATAGAGCACAGACACTGAATGGTGTTCCTAGGGGTAGGGGCAAGGCCATGAAGACACCACATTTGTTTTTCTTGGCCCTCTTACCACCAGTTGCGGGGTTGGAGGTGAGCTGGCGAGTTTGTTTCTCCTTTTTATGCAGAGCCATCTGCCCAGATGGGACCTACCAGAGGTGCTAACACTACCACCTGCCCTATACTACCTACCATGGTCACCACATGGATAGTACCCATTTTATAATGTGAAATCAAAAGTTTTCTGAATCAAAAGGAAAAATGATTTCAAAGAATATTGCAAACATTCTCTTGGGATTCAATTTTGGTTCTACCATGCAACATGATTTTAAAGGAAAATACATTCAAATTAACCTCTATATAAATGTAATTATCAGGCAATTTAAGACTTGAGAAAAGTGAGATTTACCCAGAAAACTTTTATTTCTTGTAACATACTAGAGAAACTGATTTTGCTTGTCCCATTACATAGTGATAAAGCAGCATTTGATAGCAACAGCCTATGTGATAAAGTGATTATGGCAGCAGTGAGAAAGAATCTAATAAGGGAATTGACCTGCAGATTCCAATTCTGTAAGAGCCAACATCGATCAACATAAACGTCAATAATGAGATTGTATTGAGAACTAATTCCTTCAGATGATTCTGGAGTCTAGCGATAGCTTCAAGAAGTAAATGTGAAAAGGAATGTAAATCTCTCATAATCACTCCACTGACCAACAGCATACAGGGTACGTTGTTCCACATGACACAGTCCATCTGGGTACTGGGTAAAATGAGTATGAGAGAAATTATTAAAAGATTGTCAGAATGTAAGATAGGTACTATCAATATCTCGTATAGTAACAGCTGTGATTAGACTTACTAATTGTGTTTAGACATTACTGCTCAGGAGGTGGAAAGGAGGAAGATAATGCTCCTATTTGTAACGTTGGGAGGCTATGTTTACCCTGCAGTGGCAAAGGAAACTGTCAGTTCTCAGGGGTTGGTCGGGAAAGGTTATGTGGGTTTGAACTCTCGAGTCTTCTATCGCCATTTTATACACATTCATTGATTATCCGCCAAAGGTTTTTACTAAGCTGGTCCTAACTCTGTGTACTATTAGAGGCTATGGGTAGCAACAGCAGAAGTGTCACTAATCAACTTTAGGATAAGGAAAACTAGGGAATATTAAGGAAGCTGGAGCTACTCAAGAGAAGAGCAGGAGTGTCAGGTGGGCATGGAGGGAAGCCTGAATACAGGGAACTAGCCTTGTTCATGTCCACTGGGGCATCTTGGGAGGGAAGCCAACGTCTGGCCTTAGTCCTGGGTATTTCTTGTCCAGGCAGGATCATTGTCCACAGCACTGCCCACACCTGTGGGAACTGGAAAGCATTGCCTTGAAACAGGCACAGCTAACAGCAAGCTGATCCTAACAAGCTAGTTTGTAAAGTATAAATTGTGGCCCAGCATTGGCCAAACTGACCTCCCTACAAGTGTTATGTGCCTTTCCTTCCCTGTTTGTGTTCTACCTCAGCTGAGAACCCTGCTACTGACTTCTCATTTTCTAGAATTTGTCACCAAGAAGTGATTCTTCAGCAGAGGTGATTTTCACATTGGGAAACCATTTAAAATTTTATTTTTGGTATGTGGTGGCAGGCACACATTTACCTGTGTCACTAATTGAGAATAAACCTATTGTAATCCCAAATCCCAAATGACTGTGTACAGTCATCTGAGTATTGTAATTCTCTTTCTAGTTTTCCTCACAATCCAAAATGTTGTATTTGTAATCTCACTGAGATGTTATTGGGATCCCAGCAACTTAATTTTAATGTACCACCACCAATGCAACCCATGGTTAAAGTAAAGGCATCAAGACATATTTCAAGTTAAGAGCAGCCTAGGGGTCTTAAGTCCAATACTCCTGAAGACATGCAGACAAAGGCCTTGATCCTAGGCCTCTCCCAGAATTTATCTTGTGAAGAAGGGGGTGGCTCAGGGATGAGTGACAGTGAGGATGCAGGAATTATGTGAGTAACTTGAGCTGGCTGGCCAGGTGCAAGCATGGCATCTCTGTAAATTGCAGAGATAAAGATATGCAGAAGGATCAATTTACATAATCTAATTAAAGTAGCAATGGAAATGTTTTGGGAGGCTGTCGCCTAGGTTTTTTATATGTAAACTCTTGTTCCCTGGGGATTCATAGCCTCTTTATCTTGAGGCTCATACCCAGTTGACATTTTTTTAGAGCTATTGTCTCTAACATCTCACTGTGCTCATATCCTGTACATATCCTGTATGGAGAACACTATGCAAGAAAACAGGACTATCTGTTGGCTTTAGAGATTATATATTAGCACCTCACTAGCCTTATTTGCAATGCTTAGAGCCAATTTAAGAGAAAAGGAAATACCCTAGTCAGCCTTTTACATATCAGTATAAGGAAATGAGTCTCCAAATAATCAAAGTTGCAGTAATTGTTTTGTATTCAAAGGGAGTCACTGGAGTCGTTTCCCACAAAATCAATTTTTAAAAAGCAATAAAATGTGCTAATCTGTTAGTAAAAAATTATTTTAAAATTTGAAAGTCTGTGCTCAGCCCAATAAATTCACTGACAGAGCATAACTAGATCTTTCATTGATTATAGAATATTTCTCAGAATCTAAAGATAACCAGATAAGGTAATGGCTAGATCTGGATTCACAGGTGTGTGACTTGTGGGGCTTACGGGCCATGTCCTTGATTGGATTCTCTGCTGCCACTATCTTGAAACTATTAACATCTTTTTACAAAAGGTTTCCTGAACTGAGCCCTACAAATTATGTCCCTAGTCCTGAAAATAGCTATCATATTTCAAGCATCTAATATAGCCTAAGTACCTTACCCAACTGAAGCCTCATCTCAACCATAGAAATTCAAGATTTTTTTTTATCTGGGATTGAATCTTGTCATCATTAAGCCCTTGTGAGTTAATATTACTATTATTATAAAAGAAACAAAAGCTCAAAATGTTAAATAACTTGCCCTAAGCACATAAAGCCAAGATTTAAACCCAAAATTATGACAATCTGCAAGGGCAGGGGTTAAACTCTCCTGCCTCTTAGTTATGAACATAACAAATGGGAAGGGTAGCTGATTTGTGAAGCTGAGCCCAGGATTGATCCTGAGTGTTTAAAAGCTAGTTTTGTCAGTATTATTCTCTTTGTTTTTAAACATGTTAGCTAATGAAGCATTTGCAACTATTGGATTCCCCATCACTGGGGTGCTTTGGTGGTACAATGCACATGGCCATGATTTATAGACCTGGACTTCATAGAAGTTAGTGCCACAATGGACTCTTCTGTGACCAGTGACTGTTTAAATAGGTGGTTCACATTTTATACAGTGATAAATTTTTATACATTCAAGTTAGAAGCATCTTTTTTCATCAGTTTTTCATCAGTAACTAACTATGCAAGGAAACAGGACTGTCTGTTGGCTTTACATCAACAGACAGTCCTGTTTTCTTGCATAGTTAGTTACTGATGAACATCAAATAGCTAAAAAATGATTTTAGTCTTATATAGCCTCTGGAATTATTAACATAGGGCATCTGAGGAGAAACATTTGTATAGTCTTTAACCCAAAGTCTGAAAAAATATTGTATTTGTAACCAGCTAATTACTAGCAAATATTAAAAAATTCCTTGATTTACAGTCATAATTACTTTTTGGCATATCAGTTTCTTATAGTTGCTCAAATAAGTCTAAGAGCAGTTTCTTTTCTCTATAGTATTCATTTCTTTGTAGTAGTTATTTATAGATCTATCACCAATTCCTTTTGGTATTCTCTGAGGTTGAAAATGCTGCCCATGATAGAAAGTGAAAGGCAAGCCCAGAGAAAGATTACTGTGCATCTTTGAGGAAAGTTTCCATAAAAGCAGTTTATGAAAATTAATAGCTCTTTAGGGATTTGTGAAGACAGAATAATTTTAGGATTATGGTAACTAGCAACTGTCTCAGAAGAAAATAGAGAGATTATGTTATTTATATTTATGCATCAAATATATGCTTAATACTTTGCAATTTCCAACCTAGGAGATTAGGAATTTCCCTTTTTCACCTTCTTTCTTTGTGCATGGTTCACAGATTCAGTGTTTACCAAACTCCAGACGTGCTTAATGAGAACAAAACATTGTATGCTTACAGGTTCTGAAGCGAAAACGTTGGAAACATTCTTTTATGTCTTGTGGAGGATTTGCCTTTCTAGTGAATGTTCTGCAGCAGTGGTGACTCCCTAATCTGGCATGCAGATGTTTACAATGTCAGGTCCATGTACTTTTCTCTGGATGTCATGGTGTAGGCTTTACAACCAACTCAGTGTGGAAACCAGAGTGGTTTCAAGTTAAAAACCTGGCATCATTTCTGTCTCAGATACTGTTGCAACATTTTCCCCTAATGTGCTTGGGGAAAAATGCAGAATTAAATTTAAATTTGGAATATATTTAGCAAATAATAGAAAAATAAAAATAAATCCACTTGACTTGACAAATCTTATGTTATAGCTGGGAACTGCCATTTGCCAAGAAATGATTTAGCCTAGTGAAATGTATTTTGCAGCTAATCCTTTAATGTCTGTTTTACATATTACCCTTCCCACTGTTAATATTGAACAGTATTGTAGGCTAGTAATTTTATGCCCTATATTTCAAATTGCTAATAGGAAGCTACATAAATAACAATTTTAAATCACTTGTTTGTAATACTGTGAGGCATTTCTTTCCATGGGGAAAAGTAACAGTGAATTTTAAAAACTTCTTTGGGGGTGAAACTACAGGGAAGCTGTGATATGGATCTGCAGTAATAAAGGAATGAGGCAAACTGAAGTGATCAGCCTGAAACCTTGATAGTGCATAAGTCGGTTTTAACTAGCCAGGGAAGTGAGCAGTGAGTTTCATTGAACATTCAGCCAGAAACTACATTTACATCATATGTCTGTACAAACTCTGTAAGATGAATAGGTCTGCAGCAACTTGCCCTATTAAAAGCAGGACATGGGCCAGTAATGCACAGATGAGTGCTCATCACAAAAGCCATTTCCATCAACCCCATTCCTTCTTTTCTCCAGCCCCCTGCAGTGAAGTGCTATGAGAAGGGATCTTGCAGCCTATGAGGTTCCCAGTGGTTATGTAATCACCCAAACTCTGAATTTCATCAGTTCTAATCTTTAATAATGTAAGAAATCACCCATCTTATAAATAATTCTACATGAGTTTTTTTTTTCATTCTCCAGAACTCTGACAAGGCATTTTTCCCTTCCTTGGAGATTATCTTCTCCTGTTAACAGATAATCTTTTGATTTTAATGCCCCCTTTTTATTGTCACAAGAACAGAGCAGAGCCTGGCTATGGTTTTTCCCCTCATCTTTTATCTTTTATGATTGACGACATTTTTTATTGACACATTAAAATCGTGCATATTTGTGGGGTATTGTGATGGTTTGAGCCATTCATTGAAGTTATACTGTATAATTTCAACTCAGGGTAAAGCATTATCTATCTCTTCAAATGTTTATCATTGCTTTTTTTAGAAAACATTCAAAATGCATTATCTGTAGCTACCCCATTGTGCAGTGGCACAGAAAAACTGTACCTAGTACTAGCTGGTCTCTGTAAGCCTCTTCCCACTCCACCTAGTATGGCTTCAGGGTAGTCATAGAATCCTTTGGGAGCCTAGAAGAAATCACAAAGGGTCTTCAGCATTAGCAGATCTTCAGAGCTGGCAGTCCTTTGCATGGTTCTAGCATGGACCATAATTGAGGACCCTGGATGGGGACTCCTTCACTTTTCTAGGAATAAGCATGCCAAAAAAGCATAGCACTCTATGATTATCCACGTGTCCACATTTCCTTCCAGGGCTCCTTCTATAGTCTCTCCTAAACCTTTTATGTCGGTATATAGAAGAGGATGGTGAAGGCTAATAGCCAGGGTCAGCACTGGGAGAAAATGTGGCGTGGATAAAGGACTACAGGGGTAAGCATATACGTTAGATAATGATGGATTCAAATCCCAGGTACGCTATTTATCCTTGTCCACTTGTGAGTTGACCTCAGTTCCTGCTAAGATGTTTATTTCACCTTTTGCCCCCCTAAATCCTCCTCTGTGCTATTGCTGAACATTTTACAGAAAGTTGTCACTAACCTTCTCTCATCTCTGGGCCTTTGCCTAGGCTCTGTCTAGCAGAACTTTTCTTTTGTGTGTTTGTCCTGCTATGGTCTGAATATTTATGTACTCCCATATTATGTACTCCTGTAATATATGTTGAAATTCTGCTCCCTCTGAGGATGGCACTGAGGAGGTGATTAGGTCATGAGGATGGAGTTCTCATTAGTGGAATTAATACCCTTATAAAAGAAGCCTCCAAAAGCTACCTTGTCCCTTCTTCCTTAGAGGATACAAAGAGAAAGTACCTTCTGTGAACCAGAAAGCAGGCCCCCACCAGAAAATGAATTTATCAGTGCTTAGACCTCCTACTCTTCAGAACAAAATTTCCATAGTTATAATCCTCTTAGTATGTGTATTTTTTTTTTTGTAGCAGCCAAATGGACTAAGACCTAGCTTCCTTACCTGAATAATCATTTCTTGTTTGTCATGTCTCTTAACTAAGCTAAGGCTTAGTTGTGGATTCCTTAGGATTAAATCCACGAAGGCCTTTGCTGAGGCCTTAAGTGGCAAACTACATTAAGAATGCCTGGTCATACTGTCCAGAAGCAGAAAGTTACAGGGACCATGCTTGGCCCTCTCTGGACTCACTGTCTATACCTGGCGTAGTGGCAGAGAACGAGGTGTCACAGGCACAGGCCTGAAGCCAATGTCCAGTTTCAAAATCCTTTACATGAGCAGCCTTAACCTTCTTGTGCTTCATTTTTATCTTCTGAAAAATGAAGGTGATGATATTTTCTACCTCGTAAGATGAATATAAGGCTTGAATAGACAAGTAATGTAAACAGCCCAGTCCATAGCATGTGGTGAGCATTCTCTAAGTGTTCTTTCTTATTTAGATCTCAATAAGGATTCAAAGGATAATACATGAAACACATACTTAGGCCAAAAAGAGTTCAGTAAATGTTCACATATGTTATTACCGAGGTTATTATTCATTCACTTATTTATTTCTCAGTTATCTGCATATCAAGTAGAATGTAAGCCAAAAAATCACCAGCACAACATAGTTTACCGGGGGAGAATACTACTAACACATGGGCTTAGTAGTTAGGGGGGAACAGCGTGTTCCTAGACTTGCTAATGCTGAACACCCTTTGTGATTTCTTCTAGGACTTGCCTTGTAAAAGATACCACTGAAGCTATTAATTCTCTTCCTTCATAGAAGCAAATAGAGTGTGGTATAAAGAGTTTGGACTACTAAGGAAGCAGAGCTGGGAGAAAATTCTGGCTTTTCCACTTCCTGGAATACATACATCCTTGAGGCTGTGTACATATCCCTTCCCTAGTTTCTGTCATCTTGAGTTTTTAACACCTAAAAGCTTAGATAACAGCTTTTCCACATAGTAATGTAAAGATTTATGAGCTAAGCTTAGGGGCGGGACTCAACACAGTGTTTCCTTCTCCCACAGAGGAGGAGGTAATGCTCTTCTTCGTAATAAATGATACATTGAATTCCAGTGAGCAATGGTGTAATTTTCAATCAGGTCTAAAAAACAAAGTCATCTTAGAATTTTGTTTTATTTTTTCCCCTCTAATAGCTGTAGTTCAGTGAAATCAGAAGGAAAATTTGCTCTCCCACATGGAAAAAACCAAAAAGCTTCAGTAAAGCTGTGTTATTAAAAAAAAAAAAAAAAACTGAAACCTGATTAAAGATGTAAAAAGCAGTGAAGATAATTTCACAAAACAGCAGGGGCAATTGGGAAGCATTTATTAAAGTACCTGTTCAAGTAATTAGTGATAAAAATGGAAATTTCCAGGCACTCTGGTATCTCTTAGATCCCAGAATAGGCTCAGGCTGTGCTGAGTCACTTCCTCCCTTAGATCAGATTCATAGAAAAGACAAAAGGGAAGCTTCAGAGATAGCCAGGAGGACTAGCAAGGAGCCTGAGTCATTGTTGCAGAGTGGCTTTGCACCTCTAAACAGGCCTAACTGATCTGCTGTGAAAGCCCTACCTCTACATCCTGTTTCTCGCTCTTCTCCCACTGTGCCAGTATATTGTATCTGAACTACTTCTGATTTTTTTTTTCTGTTTTATGAAATGAGTTTAAACCTAGAGACTTGGGAGTCTTTTTAATGAGGCCACAGTCCCTGTCGCATGCAGGTACTGTTCAGAATTTCAAAACGTATTTCACTGTACTATTAACACACAAGCCCCCATCTCCCCTTCACTGTTACTCTACCATAAATTCCTTTACATGTTCTACCTTAAGAGTTCTTGTGTTTTACCTTCTTGTGTGAATTTAGCCTTCTATTGACTCATGAACTCTACTGATAGGCTTCCTTGAATCTCTCATGTTTCATAGTCAGGATTCTGTACACAGTAAATGCTTCATAAGTGCTTCTTTTTGTACTGGAGTGGAGGCTCACAAGGGGAAGTCTGCTATGTTCATATATTTTGTCCCTCTTTACACTGGTCTTCTCCTCGTGAGTCCTCTGGGCACTGTTAATGGAATTGCAGCAGATATGATGGGTTTGAGATGCTCTAGTCATCAGTCTACTTTCCAGAGACCTCAAATAAACTCCCTAGTCACAAAACCAAATGCTCCTGAGGAAGCCACTAGATAATTAGGTTGCCATGGTAGCAGGGACCCTTGAAGAAGTTTTGAATACAGCTATGGAATAATTGTTTTCAAAAGCATTTTATAACCTTGGATCCCAGAAAGGTGGAAAAAAAGATTTAGAACCATGTCATTTGCCAAGGCACCATCCAGAGTGAAACAGATTTCACTGTTCAAGGCTCCTAAAGATTGATATGCAAGTCAAGCTAAAAAGTTTTCAGGGAAAGCAGTCAGGAAGGACTATTGTAGATGGCTTAAAAATTAGTTATAAAATTTTGAGACTCTAAGGTGAAATCAAATGATGGATATAATCTTGGAAGTTCTTCTGGAAGAACATTTGAAACACATAATGTGCTCTTTGCATCTCGTCAGCAGGATGACTGGATGCAGATATTGTGTTTTATCTTTGTATTCCAAAATGGAAATAGTAGCTTGATTAATTAAACATCAGCTTTTATCTAAAAAGATTTTGTTCTGGGCTCAAATTTTTGTGAATCTAAGAAATGACCATCTAATACTCAGTTATATAACGTGCAGTTATGTAATATTCAGTTTTATAATAAATTCTTAATGGATTAGAATGAAACCTATGAAATGTGAACCTAGGGAATCTACCACAATCATTCTTGATGGAATTTTGAAGAACTGATGAAAAGTCACTTTTCTGAGTGTGGCAAAAATGTGAGCCTAGTGTGTGAGTAAGGCAAAACTTGTTAAGACAATTTAATGACTAAAGTTTCCAAAGAGAAATGATATTCATCAGACTGAGGTATTTAGGGAAATTTTCCTTGAACTTTTAGCAATTCTTACACAGGCATATGAAAATTTTCTTATCTTCCAACAGAAGGAACAAAGCTTATTTACCTCGCTATGTATGTTCCAAAGATATATTTAAAACACTTCTCTTGCACATGCATTAAATCTGCCACAGATATTTTCTGCCCCCATAACAGGATGTCCAGGAAGAAAATCTCAGGAATGCCTAAGAAGTTAGATGCTCAGGGGATGTCAGAAGAACCCTCCCAGTTTTGCTGTCTGGTCACAGGATTCAAGGGAATGAAGCACTGGGCCCAGCCTTGGGTCAGGTGTTGAATAAAGATAATAGTGCAGGAAGGCAGATTCCAAGAAGTGCCCTTATGTTTTCCTACCTTGAAATTTCTGAGAGTAGAGAAATACCTTCCAATGAACAGATTTTACTGAGAAGAGAATTCAGGAAAAGGTGATAGGTAAAGAAGGTTAGCACCAGATCAAATGACAATAAGAGACTTTCTCACCATGTGAATGTAACAGCACGTTAAGCACTACTGAGCCTAGAAGCCATCTCCTTCAAATGTTTTTTTCCACAGGGGAAAAATGCAACTCTGATGAATGTAAAACACAACTTAGGTAAATTTGGGGATTATTTCACTTGCACCAACTCTAAGTACATCAAAGAGATAGAGTGAGGACATACTAAAACTATTCATTCACTTCTATCCTCTTTTGCTGAACCTAAGTTGTCATGCTGGTGAAGTCCATTGACCATGTTTGTTCTTCATTTTCTTTGGTACAGATACAGTGGTACTTCAGTTGATGAACTTAATTCTTTTCACATTTCTGGTGGCAAACCAAATTGGATAAAAACTGAATCAAATTTCCTCATTCATTCAACATTGAACCTAACCATTGAAAATGATTTGGTTCTTGTCCAATTTGGTTTGCAACCAAACTCATGGAAATAATTAAATTTGTGAACCAACGTATCACTGTATTTGGCTTTTCACAGTTAGAGGAGAGAATAATTGCCTGAATTACTGTGGGGCTGCATCAACATCCTCAGGAATTCTGAATGAAGAGAAAGGAGTCATATTTAAATAATCCTTTTCTGTCCTTTTCTGTTTTTTCCTAAAACTGACCTGAGGATTTCTGAAATCTTGATATGCAAAAATTCTCCCATTCCTTTGTGAATTATAGAAGTACATCAGAAAATATAATACCCTGTTTATTTTATGTAGCATGGTTTCCTGTGGTCCCCAGACTCCTTAGTTGAAGATTTGCATCTTCACCTCACCTAGCACCAAAAACCAGGCTTCAGCATCTTCATGGCCTTAGTAACCATTGTCTTAAAAGTTAAGACATCATCACAGTACTGAATCAAAACCAAGGCAGAATTCCATTAAATGCAACAGCCTTCACTGAGCATCTGAGGAACTTTAGCTTGGTAAGGAGAGAAATATAACGGAAAACTCACATCCTCCAGCTGATTCCAAAAATCTCAAGAGTACTTTGGTTTCCAGCGCCTGCTACCATCGTTAACAGAAGAGCTCTATAATCAATCACTGCCACTCTGAAGGGGCCACTTCACCTTTATGCCACCAGATAAATGAGAGCCTGTCCTTGGCACAGTCTTTGGATGGGGACAAGTCTCTGCCTGATCTTAGAGATACAAAACTGTGCAAAGAACATAGAACTATCTGATAAGGACAAGTTAACCCTCAGCTAGGACTGACCAGTGTGTGGTTTGGGCCTTGCTACCCTGATATTGCCAGATCTTCAAAGTTTTTTATACTGGTATAAAGGGTGTGTCCTTGTGATGGTTTGCAATAGAGATTGATTCTTCAGAAAACCTTGATCTTACATATAGTACACTTGATCTTACATATAGTGACAGAGTCAGCCTCATCTCTATGAAATTGAGATCCACAGGGCAAGAAGTCACATGGGTCTACTGAAAGCCATTACATATACATGTGTAAATGTGTACAGAGTGCTTGTCTCAGAAGAAAGCACTATCCAGGTCAGTGTTATCTGTATCCCAATCCCAACTAAATCATGGATGAAATCCCATGCAATTGATTCCTTCCTCATGTAAAATCCTAAAGTGATATTTCCAGTCCCAGAGTAACTGTCTTCCAATTGGTGATTCAAGAATTCAAATACTCTTCCCCTGGTTGGTTCCAACTTTGACATTTGGCTTTCCAGTTTGCTGTGCTGAGTTGACTGCATGAAGCCAGTGAGAGGAAAAGAGCATGAAGGTACATGTGGAATGTGTCCCTGGTCACTAGCCCCTGGTCAGGTGTAAAAGGTAGACATTGCTTTTGCTCCCACTCTGTAGGCTACAACCAGTCACATCACATGCCCCCCACAACTGCAAAGGAGACCAGGAAATGAAGTCCATCTGCACACCCAAAAGGAAGAAGGTGAGGTTCAATGATACCCAGGCAGACTCTGGCGCAGGGATAATACAAAAATCTAAGGTTGTCTGAGTTCTTTTAGAGCTGATCATCCACAGGCAAATACAGCCACAAGAGGAACAATTCAGTAATGGTGCATTTTAGATAAAGAGCCAGAATAAGGAGGAAACATAACCCATCAGGACAGGCAATTGAGAATTTGCCCTCTAAGCAGGTGGACATATCTTAAGGGATCATAGGATTGTTGTTTACTCTTTCTGATCATGACTTTACATGAACTTAGGAATTATAACTGCTTTCCACTGACATCAGACTTAAGCATAGATAATGGCATAATGCCAGTTAGAAAGGAAATCTTGTACAAATACTATGCTTTTTGTGAGAATGTATTATATTTTATATGCATGTGTGAAACTATAAACCTTTTAGAAAAGTTCCTATAAGAGTGTAGCATTTATGAGCTTGTAGTTATTTAAGAGAAACTGTGTGAAGGGAAAATATCTACCTTCTATGCCGCTTCCCCTATCTTCTTTACAGACTTTTTTCTATTGTTTTATTTCCTCCATGGCACAGAGGACTGAACTCAGTAATGCTGAGCTACATTCCCAACCCTTTTTATTTTATTTTGAACCTGATTCTTGCTGCATTGTTTACACTGCCTCAAAGTTGAAATCCTCCTATCTCAGCCTCCTAAGTAGCTGGGACTACAGGCATGTGCCACCTTGTCTGGAATGACTTTTCTTATTTCTAGGGAGGGAACTGACCAGTGCGATAAAAACCAGTGAAGCATAGTATCCCTGTTGGAAAGGGTAGGTTTTTACATGCACGTGTTCATGCAGCAAGTGAAAGAGTGACATCATATACTGAAAAGAAATAGTGAAGTATAATCGTGAACTGAATAAGAAGTCAGGTATCTAATCTATAGAAGACTTCCCCAAAATCACATGACATACCACTCAAAATTATTTCTTTTGTTGAATGTCATTTCCCGTAACTACTACTACTTGCATATTGATAAATGTATTCTTAGGTCTTAAAGCATTATAATTCCTGTGGTACTTTCTCCCCCTTTAAAACCTATACACTGGTGAGAAAAATCCACAGATGTCTTTTTCTTTATAGACTGCAACAAGCATTAGTTGGATGCTTACCGACTGTGATTTATAGCAAGCAGACCTGGATTAAACAGTGACAGGTCTATCCTTACCCCAGGAAACTAAGATTCTAGAAAGACCTTGAGATCAGGATTATAAGAGTTGTCCAGAAAAATTAAACCTATTGAGGTCTCAGATCTGTTGAACAAACATAAATTTTTACAGCAATGTGCAGCTGCTTTAAGATTATTCCATTTTTGTGAAAATCCTTCCAAAAACACATGGCTTGAGAGAAGCAGTGGTATAGATCTGAAGTGAGGCAAACAGTGACTTTTGAAGTTCCATTGATAAAAAAGAGAACTGGTACTGGTCATCTAAAATAGAAAAAAATACCTTTATACCTGTGGAAGGATGGCACACAGTCCCTGCTATAGTACTCATGATTCAGTAGGTGTTGAGTAAATGTTTGCTGAGTGACTAGTTAACCAAGAATGCAGGGCTTTCACACAACTTCAGCCTAAGGAGAGTCCAGTAGAGAACAAAAAGCAATGTGACTCAAGTGACTTTAGTGTGATTCTGCTTCTACACGATCTGCTGAGACACAATAACCAGTGAGCCAATCTAAGCTCTAAAATGATTTTAACATTACTTATAGGTGGCAAATCTAAAATGTTTCCTGGGAAGGGATGTTGGAACAAGATACAAGAGAAGTAGGAAAAACTTTTCAGAGGTGAGAGAGACATGCTTAGCCATACTACCTTCTTATTTGATTATATTTTTAGTGTCTGAAGTCACAAAACTTGTAACCAAGATAAACCAAGGTGCAAATTTTGTTTTACAAATGTCAATAGCTTAGTAACCTAGCAGGAACATTGCACATGAATCACTAATTTTATTGTATTATAATTAAACAGATTAAGCACAATGTCTTCAGAAACACCTTAGTAATTAGGATAAAGATCAATATAGTGAAATGTCCCTGGCTTAGTAGGACTTCCCAGAAAAGCTGAAATGAAGAATTCAGTATATAATCGAATAGCACATAAATATTAATGTACAAAATTTTCCAAGTCCCTAGATCCCTGATGCAATTATTTTCTATTCACATTAATTGTTCCTAACAGATGACATTAATGACTTTGAGTTAAAATGTGTGCAAAGGAAGATTATACAAGATCAGTGCTATTTAGAAATAAGGTCACTTGTATATTTATTTGCTCAGATTTTAACCACTGTCAAATTTCATAAGGCTCACTTGGTGACTTTTTTTTTAATGTGAATATCAAATGTTAATTTTCACACTAGTCAATAAGTATATTGAGCTAGTCACCTATTTCTTACTACTTAATCTTCTGTCCACTACTTATTTTTCCCTACTGCTTATTTTCTAAGGCAGACTGATATTGCTATTCATAAAACTTAATTTGCATATGTACATATATGTGGAACACTGATAAAGTAGAAACTTGTTTGAATTAGGACATATATTTTCTAATCTGGAAATGGCAACTCTATAAAGAGTTAGCTGTTCAGAGCAAGATTTTGAAATGAAGTATTGCTCCTCCCTGTCCCTGCTTAGTTTTACCTGGAGACTTCTTCATTCACATATCTTAGGCCTTTGATCTGGGGTCTTGCTTCCAGATGTGGGAGGAAGCCAAGGTCTGGTGCAATCATGAGAGGATGTGAAGCTTCACGTGAGTTTCCTCATCGCCTTCAGAGCACTTGTTTAGGTTGTTATTTTCCTTCCATCAAATATGATGTCATAAATGAACCATAAAGTGCATCTTTGAAGCTTTGTCAGATGGATAAAAATACCTTCCTTTTTTGTGTTCTCTGAAATTCAATATCATGTCTCCCAGCTGATATAGTACGCAGGAAGTGTCACTCTCGGCAAAAATGTCATAAATCTTGGCTTTGTCCCCAAGATACCTTTTTGGGTATTGATTACATCTCAAAGTCTCTGAGAAATGGTCAAGGAGCTTTTTGTTAAAGCCCATGTCCCATATTATTCATCCTACTTTTATGATATATTATGTATGAACTTTTAAAAATTCATGGGCTCTGCATTTTTTTTCTTCAGCTGGGGTTAGCTTTGTGCTTATTTGGCAAAATTCTAACCATCATGGCTTTTAACTCTCATTGACGTAAAATGAGTAATTAGAAAAACCACCACAGCCATATAAATACATAAAGAAAATGACATGAACATTTGTAGATAACTGAATTTTTATTTTACTATGTAATTTTGTCAGTTTTAGACAGGCTATTCTGTATTAAAGATAAATATTCTCAAGTTAATTGCAGGTACATTTCAGTGGACTGTTGTCACTTAAAGCATACATAAGAGGACCAAGGATATAGCTCAGCAGCAGAGCACCTGCCTGGCAAGTGTGAGGTCTTGAGTTCAATTCCCAGTAACTAAAAAAAAAAAAAAAAAGCAAGCAGAAAACATACATAGAGACCTAAAGGCATCTAATGTATAATATGACCTTGAAGTCAGAAATCTTTTAAGTGTGCAATTTTTTTTCAAGAAACTCTTAGCTTTATTCTCTACTTGTATCTTTGTTTTTTTTAAAACTAAAATTGTAATTTTCATTTTGCATTTCTCACAGTGAAAATGTTAAAGCATATCAGTTATTCAGGGTAGTAATCTAAAATATACATCAAGAAAAAGATGCTTTATATAGGACAATAAGGATGGATTTTACCAATTAGACCGACATAATTAAGATAATGTTGCAGTGTAAGCCAATCTGCACTTTTTGACATAGGAGAATTTTAATAATAATCATTATCTTTTGCTACTGACAGCTGTATTCATTAGGACTTTGGTGTTCTGTATATTTCTGGGAGTTCTGCTGGCTGTCAAGGGCCTGAATTTTATCATAAAATGACTGGGTCTTTGGCTTTGCATTGGGATATTGTATCAGCTGAATGATCCAGGCAAGATATCATGTCCTCAATGCCTCCAACTTCCCATTTAGAAAATGAGAATAAAGGTGTTTTTTTCTATTCCAGAGAGCTGTGGTGAGGAGGACATGAGGTGACAGCTGAAATGTGTAGCACGGCACCTGCCAACAACGTTGGAATGATAAGATCTGTGGTGCTTTATCCCTCTTCCACTCTCTTTTAATATGTGTCACCAAACCATAGCCATAGCAAAGCATGGAAAAATTGGAACTGATAACTGAAAAACGTTGTCTCTAAGTGAGTTTTTCTAGAACTGTCCCCATGCACAGAGAACAAAGTGCACCCATTTCTTGTGATTGCCCAATACAACTTTTTTGCCCCTTATATACTAGATAATGAGAGGATTTTAAGAAACATAAGCAGGTCCTTTAGAGAGACTATTAAATTATTGTTTAGTTGAAAAGCCAAGACACATGTGTTGGGGGTGTAATAGTCCCAACACCTAGGAGTTCCTAAGCATATTCCAGAGATGTTTCCATCATCTCGATTGTGTATGTGACAGGTGCTTTCTTTATCTTCATTTACATAGAATTAAGTTAAAATACAGAGGCATTAAGTGTTTTTTCCTACAAAGATCTAACAAGTGGAACAGGCAGTATTTAAACTTCATGGCCTTGGACTTCAAACCTCAACCACAGAACAGTTATCCACCGAAGTAGACAGTCCTACAGGATAATCATGCTATTGACAGAAACTGTTAGGGAAAAAAGGCCTCACAAATGGCAGTGATATGTCAGGGGTTCTATTCTGGGTCCTTTATTGATTAAATTCAGACCTCACATGTCCAAGGTGCGAGGATTTCACATGGGAAAAAGTAGCCTCTTCCTCTTCTTTGAGGGGAGTTATTTAGTAACTACGCACCTCACCTTTTCCTGGGCTTGCTGGCCCATGGTGGGCTTGGCTATCCCCACCTCTTGCCCAGCACTGGTTAGGTCAGACTGAGGGAAGACACAGTTTGCTGCCAAAGAATCCACATGAGAGACTGACCTCTCTCCTAACCTGTCCTAGTAGTTTGCTGCTCAAAGGATGACCATGGACCTGCAGTGTCAAAACACTTAAGCACTAGTTAAAAATTCTAAATGCATCTTGGGTTCTTCCTCAAAATTACTGAGAAATTCAGCACCTGAATTTTAACAAGATATCTGAAACATGTCTTTGGGGACATGATTCTGTTCACTGTTCCACACCTTTCTCACATGCTATTGATAGGCTTTCCCCACCTTCTGGAAGGATACTCCATCACATCTTCTCAAGTTCCAGGCTGAGGAGGAGCCAGGAATTCCTTTGTGTTCTAGTCTGTCTTCTGAGTCTTAGTTTGCTATCACATTAATCCACCCTTTCTACAGGGGTACACACATAGATGATGATTGGGCAAGGATGTTTATGCATTAAAAGAGACTTGGGAATTGAGTTTGGTCTTAAAAGTAAGCATAACTTCATCGATATCCTGGGGAGGGATAGGTAGACAAGCCAGAGGGGATCATATACAAACTTCAGTTCCATAGGAGAAGGCAGAATGTAAACTGTTGCTAAAATCTGAGCGGAGGGTAAAAAAATACCAGAGGCATTTAGCTCTGGATCACCTGACAGGACACAGACATACTCTCTGGAGAGTCGACACATCTAATAGAACAGAAGCAGCCCCAGATAACAATCATAAACTTGATTATTCAAACAAAATATAAAGAAATGGAAGACACTGGAAAATACACAAGTAGAAGTGAGGGTAAGGTGGTGTTTCTCAGAGTTTGTTCAGGGCACATTCTAGATATGTGTTGATAGCAAGGCTTAAATGCAAGATTCCTGCAAGATACAGCCTTTGGCTCTAGGCATCTGTTATGATATGAATATGAAGACCCTAAGTTATACCCTAAGTTATAACAAGGGCATAAATCAATACAGATAGCTGAAAGCTGGATTTTAAGACATGTTTCTTTTTTCAGTGATATTTAGAGCCAAATTTTAAAAGGAGAAATAGGGTAGTAAAAATTGTTGGCATTTTTTTACATCACTTAAAGAAATTATTATGGAGCAAAAATAAAGTATTGATAGTAAAGCAGATGAAATCTAACATTATTGAGCACTATGGATATTGATTAGAGAGCAAATTAAATGTGCCCTTTGTACTTATGTAGGGATTTAATATTTACCACAGGAACCCCATATCCTCATTACCTTCTTCTCCAAGCCAGTGTTTAGTCACCTTCAGTTGGAATTGCATTTGGAAAGCAGTGATAAGTACTCAGGTACTAAAGGCACTCATAAAGAGTCAATAAATTGCTTAAGAAAAAAGCTTTGCTCTTCTGCCAGTGACATAAAGACAGATGGATCCCTATCAAAGAGTTTCTGAGACAAAGCTTTATATAGATAGAAGGCTAGAATTAGATGGTAATAGAGAGATTCTATTCTCGGTGGTTGGGTGTTAAATTAATTTACCCTGCTCAGTTTGTGGAGCTTCATCTGTTACATGAGGGGCCTATAATATGGCTGTCAAGATGTGCATGGATGTTTACAGCTTATTTGTCACCCTTGCCTTATGCAGACCCGTTAGAATTCTAACAGCCAGGATCTACTGCTGGGGATACAGTTCTGTTAGATGTTGGGTTTTCACCATTTGGGCAGCCAAATGCGCAAGAAAAGTCCAGTTATCTTTTACAGCAGAGGCTCATGATACCTAAGTTTGTTGTCTACTGTGCTTGACTTCTCATAACATGGCACAGATAGGCATGGGCATTAAAGTGAAATCACCAGGGCCTGAGGGAACTCCAGGAGTAACCCAGTAGAGCTTCTCCAGCCTACAAATGAAAGCATTAAAAAATTAATGTTTTCTTTGCTCAAGGTCATGTATTTAGTAGCCTGATCTTGACTGCTAGACAAGCAGTCTAGTGCTTGTGCTCTTGGGCCTTATAAATAAAGACATTGCTTTGTCTTCCATTGGTAGCATTCGAGTCATTTTATAGGGTTTTTTTGTTTGTTTGTTTGTTTGTTTGTTTTGCTTTATTTGCTTCTCCTGGGAATTGAATACAAGGCTCTACAACTCCTAGCAAATGACCTACCACTGAGCTGCACCCCCAGCCTTCTAGTCCTGTTTGATCTGAATTTTTCACCATTATAGATGGATAAAAATGAGAAACCACTATAGTGGTACTTCTGCCTGATAATGAAGGTAGCTGGCAATGATTCAGTGTGTGCTATAGGCCTGACTTGGGGCTGTAAGCTTCACATACAGAACTACATATAATCCTTGCAATGTCCTTTATAAGATATACAATATTGTCATTATTCTGTTTTAAAATAAAAATGCATCTATAAGAGTTAATTTCCTTGTATCCACACAGTAAAATTCAGATTCAAGATTTGAGCCTGCAGTCTGTCTGGCTCTGTATCTGTGATTCCAACAACTCACTGTGAGGTTTGCTTGGTATTCATTTTTCCCTAACCCAAACCCTTGCTCATAGCTGTCTTGCTTTTTCAGGAAACGCAACTGAATACAAAATCAGGAACCCTTGCCTTGAGATGCCCTGGGCTGGGACTTGTTGTTCCTGGTCATCTCTGTCCTCGAAACAGCTGCAGCAGCAGTGAGCTGTCTCTTTCTAGCACCTGCAGTGAGTACTCCAGTGGCTCCTCCTACACATGGCATGATGGGAAGAACCTCAGCAAAAGGGTAGGTCCCTCCTCCAAGGTACAGTCAGCATTTGAGGAAACGAGCAAAGAATCCTCCTCTGGTAGAATTTGGACATAGAGTGGAGAGTGGGAAGGAAAGCTAAGAAGAAGGTAACTATTTACTCAGTACTTGTTCAAGGATTATATTGACCTTCACTGAGTAATACTACAGGCTCATAAAACAAAATTTGACTATCAATTGGAGGGCAGCATAGCACAGAGCAAAAATATCATACCATGACGGACAAGAGGGACCATGATTTCAGTGAAGGTAGGCCAGTTCCTAATTATATGCTAAGAATTTCTTTCCAGGGTTTTAGATAATCACTGCCACTAGAGTGATTCCCATGTGCACAGTGGGCTCACACAAGGGAAGATTCCTCCATGTTTTGAACTAATGTCTTTGCACATGGATACAAGCCAAGTATTTTGAAATAGCAACTTTAAAATTCTCCAACATTGAAGAAAAGCAGACTATATGAAAATGGGAACCCAGATCAGAATATTTGGAAATCATTTTTCTACATTTGAATACATTAAATTTATGAATTTAGCTTATTTTGAACATATAGAAACCAGAAAGATCCCATGTAGTATTTCCCAAAAATACTGGTGAGGGAATAGTTTTGTCATCCCCTGAATGAGAACTCTGAAAAAGTTATTTCTAATGCAAAATAGAGAGCCTGCTGTATTATCAAAATTAGGCCTTCTAAGGTGTTCAGAGCTTCTGAGTGACTGCCAGGGACCTGGTTTCTAACAAAATGGGAAGATATTCAGGGAGGTTTCTTTGCTTTGTCTGTGAAGGTTAGTGGCTTCCACAGCCCTGTTCTCTGTTCATTTTATTCTGATGCTTCTTCCTCATTCCTTTCTGGAGTCTTTTTACTTTCCTTAATTTTTATGTTTCTGTCTGAAATTCTCCCAATTGGAGCAGTCCTTGATGTTATGACACAGTCTCTTCCCTGAGAAAGAAGAAGGAAGATTCTTAAGGCAACACAAACACTCAGGTGGTCATTGCATCATGGTCAATGGAGCCCGTGACGTGACCGTCACAACTTGGTACAGTCCTGCTTCTCAGGGACTAGCAAGCTAGACACTTTAAATTAACATTATTTAAGGAAGTTCTGTGGTACTTACTTGGTTCCAGGTGTCCTTTAGTATCAACTCAAACAATATATTTAAATAACATGAATTTGAATGGAAATATAATAGAATGGAAATACTGTAGAGTAGTAAGTGATGATTAATAGCTCTTTTTAAGCTCAGTGTAAAAGTATCCTGTATGAAATGTCCAAGCCAGCCCTATGTTGGGGAATTTGGCTCTGATTAATGAATTATTACCATATGCAGCCCAGTTTTCTAAGGGCAGGTATTAGCTCATTATTCAATGCTCACAATAGCTTTGACCTAGAGTCTCTTGTTCTCCTCATTTTACAGATGAGAAAACTAAAGTGTTGAGAAGTTAGATAACTGGCCCAAGATCTCATAGCCAGACATGGCAGAACCAGACATGATTCCAAGATCTCAACTGTTAACATTTTTGCTATCCTGGTCTTATTGAATCAGCCTAACACATCCAGGCGGTGTGCCAGTTGTTGAGATGGATGTGTTTCCATTAAGACCAATAATACCCACACTCCCATGTCTCTGGAGGCTGCGGCAGGAGGCTGAGCAGGAGGACCAGCCTAGGCAACTTAGCAACTTAGCAAGACCCTGTCTAAATTTAAAAAAAATAATAACAATAATAATAAAAGGGCTGGGGATATATCCCTGAATTCAGTCCCTAATACTGGAAAAGAAAAAGACCAATACCCTTTATAAAACAAACAAATAAATAAAATTGTGAAACTGTTGTGCACTCAAGAAACAAAAGAATTGTGGACATTAAACAACAGCCATGCCTCATGTGCCATCCGCATCCATGCTGCTCCCTAAAGTGACTCTTCTAGGTCTGCTCTAGCTAAGGATGCAGCCGCCTGTGGGAAATTCTTCTCCCCATCCTCCCTCCCACAGGGCACTTGTACATTTATTTTGCCATCAGGTTTCAAGAGTGGTCCAAACTTTTCTCAGGTTATTAAATACCATAACCTCTTGTAGAAAATTGATGGAGGAGTGTGGTGGATCACAGCGGGAAGTTTGCACTAGTGACTCTGGGGCGAGTCAGAGCACAGCATGGGTGAGCTCTGAAGAGGCGGAAAGGAGGTGAGTGGCTAGGGGCTGAGCACATCTTCAGTGGGCTGAACAAATCTGCTTCTTTCAAGCTCTTTTGGGGCCCTTTTCCTGTCTTCTCTGCTTTATTGTCAATGTGACTATCAAGATCACAGAAACGCATAGAAACCTAAGCTGTGGCAGCCTCCTCTCTGGTGTTCTGTAATACCCAGGCTCACTAATGCGATTTCTTATGATTTCCAAAGGAGCTTTGAATAGTGAAAAATAAGAGGAAGAAGGGTAGAACACCAAATAGCATCTGTTCCCAGTAACTTCTGACATTGGAGCGTTTTCCAGAGAAAATATATTATTTGATTTAGAAACAAATAAACATGTGTGTGTTGTTGATAGCTCAAGAGTAACTTTCATGAAAATGTCTTAGTTAAAGGCAAATGTTCACAGCTTATAAAAGCCCCAGATTCCAATAGAAGTTTGTGCAAATTTTTTTATTCTGCATGTTAGCAGAATAAAATATTAATTTAATATTTAATATTAATAAAATATCAATTTAATATTCAGACATATGTGCAGGGTGTGACTGGTGTAGCCAGGACTGGTGTGGAGTACTCCTTTGAAATTACCACATTTGTTCTTTGAAGTTATTCATCATAAATTATATAGCCTTTAAAAAAAAAAGTAAGTCAGCCTATATACCCTACCAAATTCCCCAAGAACTGGTTTGTTACAGACTCTACTAGTTCCATTCAAGAAATGGTACAAGGCTAAACTAAATTCAAAATGGATCAAAGATCTAAATATTAAAACAGAAGCACTAAATTTACTGGAAAGTAAAGTAGATAGAAATCTCAAGGACATGGGGCAGGCAGTTCCTGAACAAAAAAACCAAACTATACAAGAAGTACTTCAAAGAATCAACAACTGGAATCTCATCTCATAGAAAGTTTTGCGTTTAGAAAGACATCACCAACAGAGATTCCATTTGACCCAGCTATTCCCCTTCTGGGTACTTTCCCAAAAGAATTGAAGCCATCATACCATACCCATATGCACACATGTTTACAGCAGCACAATTTGTAGTAGCCAGATCTTGGAAACAACCCAAATTTCCAAGATCTTGGAAAAAACTCATCAACTGAGTAATGAATAAAAAGATATGGTAGGTATTTTTATGCAATGGAGTACTACTCAGCCATAAAGAATGATAAACCTAAGGCTTTTATAGGTCAGTGGATGTAGTTAGAAACCATATGTGTAAGTGAAATAAGTCAAATTTGCATGTGTAAACATCATATTGTCTCACTAGTATAAGAAATTGAAAGAGTAAATAAGATCCAGACGTTATAATAAATTCAGAAAAAGGGAAAGAAATTGCTCAAAGAGAAATTACATTGTTTGATCAATTTTGCATGCCTGTATCTTGTAATCTAAGCAAATGTTTTGAAGATAACACTGTGTATTATGACAACCACTTTTAAATTCCTATTATCTTGTTTTGAAATGCTGTATTACTATTTTTTCTTGTTGTCATTTAGTTTTGTTGTTGTTGTTTTATGTTTGCTTGCTCCTTGATTTTTCTGGGTTTTTTTTCTCTTTAACATAAAAAAAATTAATTAAAAAAGGGGTAACCTAAGATCTCTACTACCAGACCATCGACTAATGCTGAAGACTGGAGGCCATGCTTGAGCAGAGTGCCAAGATTAAGAAGCATGTAGGCTCCAGAGTGGGACTGCTGAGGTTCATGCCTCCTCCCACCATTTTTAAACTGAGGCAAAATTCACAGCATTGTAGAAAGTGCCAGAGAAACCAAAGTTCAAACTTCTGCTCCAGCAATTTTTGTCTCTGATTCACAATGGAACTATCTCCTTGATTCCCACTTTTCATCTTAGTGAAATAGAAGGGACAATCTCTTCCTCATGGGAGTGTCCTGAAGATGCAGTTAGAGCACTGGGAAAGTGGGTGGTGTACAGTAGATCCTCAGGAAATGTTTGCTCCCCACTTTCACCTTCCATTTTTTGCTGTCCATGAATACAAATGTGCAGAAGGGAGTCAATCTTTTTCAAGTCTCATTTCCTATATACTTTTCAAAGCTAAAGCTGGTATTTAGGGAGGTATAAAGGCCGGGAATGTGACCCTTCTAAGTTTGTTGGAGAATAATTATTAGAGGGTTGTAACTGCAAACGCCCAGCTGTTAAATGTAAGTATGCATGTACGTGTATGCTTATGTATATAATAACTTCAGAAATTTTTTCCATAGATATTTGTAAAGTCACAAAAATTAGATTGGCAGGATATGATGATATGGACCAACTTACTTTTCTGGCTTTATCCCCTCCCACTCTTCTTCACTCTCTACAACAACTTTGATCTGTTGTCTTCTGCTCTTTCCCCGAGTGTCCCTTGAATGCACCTCCCTGACTTAGATCTTTGCCCTTTCCATTCTTTTAACCTGAAAAACATTTCCCCCACTTTTACCCTGAGGGAAACTTATCTGTCTTTCAAGAATTAAGTGGGTTTCTTTAATGTATTTGCTATATGGTTTTCATGATTTTTCCAAACATACTCAAGGGCCCCCTTCTCTGAATCTGAGATACCCACCATACTTGCACTTTTCCTTTACATAACATATGTGTAACTGTAGGCAAACCCCTGCCCCTGCTGGGCTTTCTACTCCTTGAAGACAGGGTCTTCACTTTCTTCATTTTGCTGTGCTATTTAGCACAGGACCTGACGGAATCAATAGTTACTGCACATCTAACTTTACATAAGCTATATTTTTACATGAATACTTATCAACTAGTAGGATAAATTAAGTCAGTGATAGGCTTTGCCTTTTATATATTTGTTATCTGCATGGTTCAATCATTTCTGATATCTGCTTTTCTTTCCTAGCAACCATCACAAAACTGGGATAAGAGACTAAGTATTGATTCTTCACTCCCAAGTGACTTTGCTAGTCCTGCAGATGAACTACCTCCAACTCGGATCAAGGAAAGTCACATTTTAGAAGGGCTGAGAAGACTCCAGAAGCGAAAAGTGTTCCTTGAGCCCTCATCAGTGATAAGCAAATGGGGTTATAAAGATTGCATGAACTCGAATGAAGGCATATATTCTCCAGGAATTAAGAGTAGCAGTCTCAAGGAATATCCATCCTGCAAACCACCAGGTGTGGAGAGCCCCTGCCAAGAGTCCCACAAGACATTTGCTTATGATACAGCTTCCCAGGAGGATGCTGATGATGACTCCTCTTCCCTGGCATTGCTACAAGCAGTTCCAAACCTGGGCTGCAGGTTACATGGCAGTAAATTAACCCACAGTGTTTCTGACAGTCTCTTTTGCTGGGAGCTGAATGGAAGACACTTTTCAGGAGCCACATCCTCACATTATCCCAGGGAGAGGCCTGAAAAATTGACTCATGCCAGCAACTGTCCCTCAGACAGAAAACTGTGCCCACAGGTACAGATGCCTCTATTACAGCGGGACAGGGATCCACTCAGTCATGGCCATGACCACGCAGCTCTCAATCTCCAGCTTTCAGACCTGGATGATAATGAGACCCTTGATGAATTGCACATAGTGAGCAGCGATGACAAAAGCTCTTCAGAATTGTCATTGACTGCTGATACTGACAAGTCCACAGAGAACCTGGACATCCTCATAGGTTTTGAGAAATCTGAACATGGGTCTCCTAATGAGGGAAAGCAAGTACCCACCCAGTTAGAAAGCAGGCCAAAGACATTCAGTTTCGTTAAGCAGCAAAGGGTTGTGAAAAGGACTTCTTCAGAAGAATGTATCACTGTAATATTTGATGCAGAAGATGGTGAGCCTTTTGAATTCAGCTCATATCAGACTGGAGTCGCTACCATTACCAGAAATGAAATTTCCATTAACACAGCCCCCACTGGACCCACAGCAGAACACACTGAACTTGTACCTCAGGGAATTGCTCATTTACATCCAGGGGCTGCTCCAAGAGACTGTCTCTTCTTAAAGAGATCTGAAGAAGAAATCAAGAAAAACATTCCAGCAGGTAGTATAGACAGCATTTCTTCAGCTCCCACTGACCCGTTCATCTCCAGAACGGTGACGCAAAATGTCTCCCAACAAAAACTGACTAAATTGACATCCACGTCATGTCACAATAACTCAAGCTCTGTAGCACCCATGGGTATTTATCAAAAGCAAAATGTGACAAAAATACCTTCCAGGGGCAAGTCTTCACCTCAGAAGTCAAAAATAATAGAGTCTGAAGGCTGCAAACTAATCCCTTCAGCTGGCCCCATGACTCTTGAAAAATCACTAGCCTTACCTCCTGGGAAACTGGCACGGTTCATGAAGACTGAGAGCACAGGGCCCTTCGGTGATGTAAAACCAGATTCACACATTCCAAAGCTTCCCACACAACCTTCTCGTGGCCCCAGTATGTCCAGCAGGAGGAACTGGGCTCAGTACCCCAAAAATCAGACTCCAAGGTCAAGATCAAGGCCGTTCATTGAGCCTGGTGACAGTGGAGAGCCCCCCACAAGGGATAAACACTGTGTTTCTGGGCCAGAGGCAGGGGTGACATCTCCTTCCCCACCACCCCCTACAGGCAGGTCGGTCTCCCTGCTGCTTAGACCCCATTCTGAGTCTCCATCACCACCTGCATCTACCAAGCCTGAAACCAGGCCCCCCAGTGACACAACAAAAACAGCATTCAAATCCTCCCTGCTGAAAGGAGCGGCTGCTCCACTCACTTCTAATCAGGCCACAACAGAAATGCAGAAAAAGAAACCTGTAACCTTCAAAAGGCCTGTGTTTCCTCATGTTTTGCCTTCCACAGAGACAATGATTCACCCGGGATGCCCTGCTCATGCCCCCTCCAGCTCATTTGCCATGTCTCCAGGGGGTCCAAAGGTTTCCCCAAAGAGGAGTGTTCCCAAAACGTCTCCTCACCAAATGCTTGGGACCACACATGTGGACACAGGGTTACCGGTACCTAAGACTTGTCCTTCGGCCCATGAGCCACTGGAGATACAGCTCTCCATGAGTGCATCTCCAGGAAGAAAACAAGTGAATGACAGTGTCCATGCATCCCCCAAGCCTTTCTTCTTAGGGGCCAATGAGTCACCATCATCTCAGGTTAGCAGTTCCACATCCTCCTCCTCTTCCTCCAAAAGCCATAGTACTCCACATGGTTGTCAAAATACTCATGAGAAAGGACTGAAAACTCGCCTCCCAGTGGGGCTCAAAGTTCTCATGAAGTCTCCCCAGTTGCTCAGGAAAAGTTCTACAGTGCCAGGGAAACATGAAAAAGATAGTTTAAATGAAGCTTCTAAAAGCTCTGTGGCTGCCAGCAGGCCTAAGCTTAGGGACTCCAGGAATCCAGCAAACCTAGGGGCCACAGGGTGTGAAAGAAACTCCCCCACACTGGGTTTACATGCACCAGACAGGTTAGCTGAAGGACTCCCCCTGGAAATTGTGCTACTAGAGTCACTGGAAAATAGCATCCCTGGGGCTGATGGAAGAGATGGAATAGAAAACAGATCAGTAAAAAGATCCTTTTCTTCTAGTAAGCCACATCTAAAGCCAGCCCTAGGCATGAACGGTGCCAAAGCTCGAAGCCAGAGCTTTAGTGCTCACTCAGGAGACAAGCCCTCTCCACCCTCTGTGGAAGGGCCAGGCAAAATCAGAACTCAGATTATTACCAACACAGCAGAGAGAGGCAACTCTCTTACCCGGCAGAACACCTCTACAGAGGGCTCCCCAAACAACACCCATTCTGCTCCCACATCTGAGAGTCTTCTCTGTGCTGGGCACCCTTTCTCCAGTCAAGGCTCCCTGGGGAGCACAGACAGCACCAGCAGTCATCATGGAAGTCCAAGCAAGCTCCCTTTGAGGATCTCCCCAAAGTCTGAAGGACTTCAAACCCAGCCTGGGACAAAAGACCAGCAGGTTTACATAGGAGGAGAATGTGCTAGTGCAGCTCTACCTGAGGTACCAGGAGGTGAACATTGCGGGTGCCCACTCACTCCTACAGATGGCCCTCGGGTGCCTCAGGCCCCAGGAAGGACACTACATCAAAGCAGTTTAGAAACAAGCAGCACTGCCAAGCTAGAAACTTCTGGAAGACATCCAGATAGCTCTGCAACCAAGACTGGTGCTGTGAGCCCAGAAGCCCCCCTCTCCCCCACAATCGAAGAAAAGGTCATGTTGTGCATTCAGGAAAATGTGGAAAAGGGCCAAGTGCAAACAAAGTCCACCTCTGTGGAAGCAAAGCCTAAGCCCGGGCCTTCTTTTGCCAGCTGGTTTGGTTTTCGAAAAAGTAGACTTCCAGCTCTCAGTAGCAGGAAAATGGACTTCTCCAAAACCAAGGTGGAAAGGAAAGATGTGAAAGTCTTGGGATTTGGAAATAAGCAACTGAAATCAGAAAGAAAAAAAGAGAAAAGGAAGCCCGAGCTTCAGTGCGTGATAGAAAATGAGCTTGACAGAGGCACCAGGTTGGCAGATATTCCTGACACTGGATTACAAAGCAAAAATAATCTGAAATCATCACACAATTTGTACAACCATGTGAATTTTGAAACAAGAAACAGACCCAGCCCTGTTACGTGTTCAACAAAAGACACCTTTATGGTGGAACTTCTGAACAGGTAAGTCACTGGCAAAAGAAGTGACAGGGGTGGAGGGCTCCCCTTATATCCCCCCTAGGGAGAGCTATTTGCTTCCTGCACACTAAATACCAGCCAAGCATGGTTTTTATACAAGTAGAAATGCAGAGTAGCAGTCTTTTATACATTAGCCAGAATTTAAACTGTGAAATAAAAGTTAGCAATAAAATGATAATTTAGTCCATGTTACTTTGTTAACCAAACCAATGGTCTTTGAAATTAAAGAATGGTAAGTTTTATCAAGGTTGATAGAAATTCAACCTACACTAGGAATCATGAATGTACCCATATGGCATGAAATGGAAGACAATTACACATACGTTTTAAAGCATGCTATTTCATTGATTATACTGAGCAAATGTATACTTAGAAACTTTCCAGAAATAATAACTTTTCATGCCTACTTTAAACCAGGAATATATTTAGTAATCACTCTTCAGTGGGTTTTATTTTATCCCTCTCCATAAGCAATCATAAAAATAAAAAATAAATTACAGTGACATCAAATCTAAATTGACATACTACTCGAATATTTAAAGATTTGATCAAGGCTAGTGAGTCCCACTTACCACTCAAAGGTTTGAAGACAAAGAACTACATGCAGGTTACTTTAAACATTAAAGGATTGAGGAAAGGAGTATGACTGAACAAGAGCAATGTAATTTATCAGAGAAATCACTTTCTATCTACAGAGTTGATAAGAAAGGAACTCAACAGACAGAAAGTGGATCAAATAGTGTTTCCTGCAGGAGCGCATTAAAGGGCAGTTCCCAGGGCTCCTGTCTCTCTGGCAGTTCTATCGGCACTCAAGGAAGCCATAAGAAAAACATCAAAACCAAAACCGATATGGAAATATCCAGAGACTCCCTGGTAAGTGCTCTACTATCCTAGCTATAAAGTGCTTCAGTCTGAGATAGTCTGGCTGAATTTTTTCTACCTTTTGCAAATAAGACATGGATTTTTTTTTTTTTAAGAGAGAAATCTTGATGACAACTGCCAGGGAGAAATGGCAGCTAGACCCTGACTGGGCTTGGCTGCCTCCAGGCATGCTGCTCTTTTCAGTCTATTTTCAGAATAATGGTATAATCACAGTACAGTGCAGTCAAATGATGCTACCAGTGTCATCTTCAAATTATACCTTGTGCTGGAAATTTATTTTTATGATTTCCAACATCACTTGCAACAAAGAGGAATGAACGTAGTTTTAAAAATAAAAGGGCTAAACAATTGAAGCACTGTTTATTTTTTTATCAACTATTCTGATAATTTGACTTAAGTTTATTTATTTATTTATTTATTTATTTATTTACTTTGGTCTTTTTGAGTCAGGGTCTCGCTAAGCAGTTCAGGCTGGCCTTCAAATCACTTTGTAGCCCAGGTTGGCCTCAAATTCACAGTAATCCTCCGGCCTCAGCCTCCTGAGTTCTGGGATTACAGGTGTATACCACCACAGTCAGTGCATTGTTGATTTTTTATCAAAGTTGTATGTGCCAGTTCATCTTAACTGGACAGTGTTAAGCCCAAGAAATACTTTTAAAACTTTGTTCCCTGTCATGTAGACTTTCAGTTATAAAATCCAGAACTCAAGGAGTAGACTTCCTTTAAAAATACAAATAAATAGTAGGTGGGGGGTATAGTTCAGTGTTGGAGCACAACATCATGAGTTCCATCCCCTGCACTCAAAACAAAAGTGTAACAAAAATATAAATAAGTGTTTTTATAATGTAAATATTTCTCTAGTGTATGCTAGCTTCAGGTAATTATTTCTGAATTGTACTTACTCCCCTTAAAATTCATCATATGCTTATATAATATTAGTATTCACTGTTCCCTTTAATAAGGTTTAAGCCACATAAACCAAAAGAATTTTTTATTACAGAATTTACCATACCCATGTCTTTGAATATACTATTAAAGAAATTATCAAATATAGTAAGTATATACTACCAGTTCCAGAAGGAAAACTTGAAATATGAAGTAATTATGTATTTTGTGGATATGGTTCAAGGAGATGCTAAGCAATCATGGTTGGCATTATTCATTATTAATTATTATAATTATTTATTGATACTCAGCATTCCTTGGGTTAGAATTTCAGACACTGTTTAATTTGAGAAAATTGCACATTTAAATTTTTTTTTTACTTGGATAAGTCTTGAGTTCAAATAGCTATCAGGTCTTTCTTTGAAACTCTCTGAAATCACGAGCAGGCTATGTTCATTGCAAAAATTTTTACTTTTTCATCCCCTTTTTGCTCTTGGCTTCCACGTTATCTATCATTATTTCTTTGAAAACATAGATATTCCCTGCATTATAAAACCACAAATTATAAGCATATCAGAGGCTGCCCTTGTAGTGTCACTGAAAGAGAAGGGAGAAAAGGAATGTGGGGAAATGTGCAATATGCCAGAAATTCAATCCAGCTGATGGAAAACTCTGATAGCCTGGTAGAGCCCTTATCAGAGGCACTCCATTTAACTATGCCCCATTTAATACGGTTCTGACAGCTTAAGGTATATCTTCACTGTACAGAAGTACCAAAGAAACAAAAAGGCCCTATGTTGCCTTTTACAATTTCATTTTCACTTTCTTATTACTTCTTAATGCTAAAGTAATTTACCATGTATTTCCTCTCTAGTCTGCAGTCTTTCACAAAGTAGTTAAGGGTCCTTTGGTCTTTCTAGAATATCTGCAAGAAACAGTCTTACTATTTTCTGTGAAGTACAGAGACTTTCTAACAACCCCCAAAACACGTAATTGACAGGGATAGACTAATTTTTCTAGTTAGGTGCAAGAAGAAATTAGTCAGGTAAATACGCTTTTCCATAAAGAGGAATATCACCAACCTGGATTGATGACTAGTTAGTCTTTTTTTATTTAGGAAAAAAAAGCAAAACAGAAAAAAAGGTAGAAATAATACAGAATTAAAAAAAAAACAGTAAGAAATCATTAGTTGATAAATTACATATTATTATCTTAGAAGTAGTTGCTCATCTTACAAAACCAAAGCACAAAAAGTGGACAATCAAACAATGACTGTACAAACCATTCTGTTTGTGATCTAACAAAAATTTAGTAGTATGGTTATCTATCTTGCACACTTAAACATGCATACAGTTATATCCTTTAGAGCACTTTCTTTCCCTTTCATTATCTCAATATCTATTATACATTTTAGATCTTATTACCCTTTCAGTTTTTTATTATTATTTTTTCATACTAGAAAGACAATACGATATTTACAAATGTGAGTCTGATTAATTCACTTACAAGAATAGTCTCAAGTTGCCTCCATTTACCTATAAAAGCCTCAAGATCATCCTTTTTTATATCTGAGTAAGATGAAGATACACAAATGGCAAATAAATACATGAAGAAATGTTCACCATCACTGGTCATTTGATAAATGCAAACTAAGACAGCATTAAGATTTCATCTCACCCCAGAAAGAATGGCTGCCATCAAGATAACAAATAAACTGATAACAAATGTTAGCAAGGCTGTGGAGAAAAAGGAAAACTGCTCCACTGTTGGTGGGAGTGTAGACTGGTGCAGCCACTGTGGAAATCAATATGGAGATTCCTCAAAAAAGTAGGGTTGGAAGTTCCATTCAATCCATCTATTCCTCTCCTGGATATTTTCCCAGTTAGTCATGTTTTTAAAAAAATGCCATGTTTTTTATTTCATGTTCATAATCATCAGAGTGGATTGGGCTAAAATTACTAATTTCAGAAAGGAGCTGTAGTCTCTTTTGGGACTAGTAGAGGAAAAGCAGTGAAAACCCATTTATTATGTGTTATCAGTCTATATAGGAAGAAAATTAGATGCAAAATAAGATCTGATACCATAGCTTATTGGTGTGAATACCTGTGAACCTTTTAAAATTCAGGTTTTAGGAAATTCTCCTCAACTATGGCTCAAGGTAATTTTGTTCTCTGCTTATTTTAAAGTGTGTTGCAAAGAATTTTTCTCATACCGTAATAGTTGTTTTGGATGGAAACAATAGCTGTATATAATTCTTTGTATATCACACTTTTTTTTCCTGAATAAAACTGCAATTCCCAATCCTTATAACATTTTAGAATTCCTTGCCCTTTATAGACTAAGGTTAGAGTCAGTCATAAGAGTTTTACACATTTTTAATTATTTTGATGTACAGTGATAACAGAAAGATTATTTCCATATGTAATGAATTCCTTTCTGTAGTAAACCATTTTGTTCACTAGTAACTACATAGCCCTTTTTAGTATTTTTAAGATACATTCTAAAGACCTATATAAAAGCCCCATTAATACTTTGCAGAATTAAATCCTTCTTTTTTGAGAACCTCAATTAAAGGCTTATATACCTATTTCTGCCATCATTTTTGGATTGCTTAGCTCTAATTTTTGTGTAATTTAGACCAGGGGCATGTTACATTGTACTTACAATGATTTTACATGATTGAATTTAAAAAGGGGAAAGACATCACCTAGAAAGATTGTCTCTGTATTAAGTCAGAGAGGTACACTCTGCTTGCTACATACTGTAAATTCCTCCTTCCTGTGGATTGAGATAATTTTCTGAAATGGAAAGTGTCAAATGAAGACAATTCCAGGCCCCTATTTAATATCACCACTGGGCAAAAATAAAAAATATTCACAAAATTAAAGAAATCATATACTTTCATCATGCATGAGAGAGAGATGGCCATTTTAATATGGGTATTGTAATTTAAATTATAGGTATTCTCTTCACGCAAATGTCACTAGACTGAAAAAAATCACATCTGCTAATAAAAAATCATCAAATGCTATCCCATTAAAATGGGATAGCAGAAAATAGTACAATAATTACACAAATTGTTATCATCTTATTAGGTTGTGGAGAATGTTATAATTCCAACATCCCTAATTGAACAAATATGTTCTGAATACTATTTTAATTCTCATAAGATGTATGCATATTTTGCCATCCTTTTGCAAAGTTCACTAAATCACTGACTTTTCCAGAGATTTGGCCTTCTAGTTTTCTCTCACAGAATCAGACAACCAAAATGTAATTTTGGGGGGAAGCCATTACTCTCAAGGTGGTTGGGAGAAGAAATATGTGCAAAATTCAAATGAAACTTGTCCCTAAATATGGGGTTTAATTGTGAAATCCTATATAGATCTCAGTTGTGTATTATTTGCCCTTTTTTTCTTCGTGTCTCTTTTGTAAGTTCATTTCTTCCCACTGTTTCTACTGTAAGAGGATATGATGGATGCAGGAGTATTTAATGATTACTTGTTAGAGGCTTGTATTTGGAGCAGTTCTCAGCCATAACTGCAGAAACACAAAAGACACCACTAGAAGACAAAGTACTAACAACAGACCTAAACAAAAAATAGCAAGTAGTTACTGGCTATGAGTTACCTCCTACTTCTTAGCAAGTGGGACATTGCTGGTAAGGATTCAGAACTGTTTCTGGGATAGCAGCAACCAAAAAAGTTCTAAATTTCTACCTGCCCAGCCTTTTTTGAGTCAAACTCTTGCCAGCTGTCTTGGTTTAATACCTGCTCTCTCATTCTCTGTACATCTTTACCAGGAGGAGATTGTACCACTTCTAGTTGTCTTTGGAAAATGTTACTCTTTGACCTGGCAGCCCTTACCCTCCAGGATGATTCTCATATCCCAGCTGCTGCATGATCAGGAATGAAAATTAATTTAAATTTAATCCTATGAAAAATATAATTAGCGATAGTGATCTGCTGCCAAAATAAATTATGCCCTTCATTTCCATAGGCAAATCAGTTTTTTAAAAAAGTATTTACCACTTTGCTTTGAAATCTATTTGTGTGGATAATTAGAACTTATGAGTGTAGCATTCTAGGACAATCCCCTGTTTACGTTACTTTATAGGTATTGCATCCTAGGCTTTCAAATTCAAAAATTCACCTTACTAGTTATCTCCCTCTGAGGGTTCAGCCAGCCCAGGCGAGCTGACTTCTTGGGTGAATTCCCAAAAACCACATTTATCATTTACTCTTAAGCAGGAAAAGCCCTAGAAGGGTTCTGAAAGGAGCTGACAGTAGGACTATACAATACTTATGTTTTCTTTATTAAAGATTGTAGTTGGAGGAACAATGTAGTAAAGTTCCACAGAAGGGTTAGGGAGCAGTAGGGAGTGAAACAGAGTAGACATGCACACACACATGCAGGCACGCACCCAGAAACACACACATATATGCACACGTGTATGCCTCTATGCACGGAAAATGTTTATTCTTAAAGTACTGTAATTTATTAACATGACACATTGCTGCCATAGCTAATTAGCAGGCAGATTTCTGTGCCAGTGTTGCCACTTACCAGATGTGTGCCCATTTTAAGGGAACTTCCTAGACCTCAGCATTCTGATCTGTAAAGTACTGTGACTTTGGGAGACTTTCTCTAGAGTTCCACTTGAGGCTAAATTACACAGTCCCTGGGGATTCCAGCCCAGGTTTAAGTGGATTGTTTTTAGTGTGACAAATCTAAGAAAACATAAGAGTTCTCAGGAACATCTGGAAAGGATAGCTGCAGCAATATGGGATGCTCTAAGACACTGAATTCAACGATGACTAGGAGTCAAGAGTGTCCATTCTAAAACTAGAATTCTGTATGACTTTCTGTATGACTTCATCTCTAACCCTCCTTCTCTGAGTCTCTTTTCCTTCAGGAGAAGCTATTCTTAATGTTCTGATTCTTTACATTGAAATTTCCCAGGCTTCCAGAGATAATGATTCACCTAATTCTGACAGTTTACCGGAACATCTTTGCAAGTTTAAAAGAACAAATTTAGTACAAACAAAAGGAAATATTGTTTTGCATTAACAGGTAGGGGGAAATATGGAATAGCTTGCCAAAAGAGCTGAGAAGAACTAAAGATAAAGATTCTTTGATGATTCTATAAATGAAGACAGAAGGCTCCTAGGGGCTTGTTCATGGAATTAGAGTGCTTGAAGGACCCCTTCCTTGGGGAGGTTTGCACAGCCTGGTCCCAAGGAAATCTCTGAACTCAGGGAGCCTTGGAAAGCAAATGAGCAACCTTGCTCATGTTCAAGAGCTTTTTTTCTCTGCAGTCTGTGACTGTACACTGAGAGGATTAGCTAGAATGGATGAAGGCTTTTTTTCTCCTTTCTTTCATTCTTTCACTTCTCAGGGTGGTGCTAAGCAATAGGGAAATGCCCACAGAGCAGACTGCAAATGGGCATGAAAGTGATGAGGCATGGCCTCTGGCTCCTGAGCCCTTAACAGTCTTTCTTTGAAAGAACAGGAGGTAACTGTGTACATCCCCTCCTGCCTATATCCCCTCCTGCGTCTGTCATCTTCTAGCTATCTGAACAGTACAGATTGAGCACCAATTGCATTCTACAGCTGGAACCGTAGCCATAAAATGTAAATAATTGGTTTTATCCCATTAAGTGTAAAAAATAGGAGGTAAAAAAGTAGAAAGCTAAATCTAACTCAAGGTCAGTATGCAACTGTATGACTTTCTACATTGCAAGTCTAAAATAATGGTTTCTTCATATTCAACTCTAGCCTCTAAGCAAAGCCCCTGACAGCCCCTGACAGATGTGCCTGAGCAGGACTCACTGCATTGCACAGCTCACAGCATTATTACTGGCTGCCCAAATGACCGGCCAGAATATATTTTAAAAGAACTATGCAGGGTCATTCCTCAAAGACTTCACCTGTTTTAATAGTGAGTCTGAGTCCATACAAGCATAGTCAAGTGGAAACTGGAAAACTATCAAATTCTTCCCCAATTAACACAGATCTGAAGGCTTGCTATGTTTGAATCTCAGCTCTGTCACTTGGCCAGTTACTTATCTTCTCTGCTGCTTTGGATGTATCCTCATGTCTAAAATGGAGCAGACGGTATCACCTATCCCATAGCATTGCTGGGAGGATTGTGAGAGTTTACATAGTATTGTAGGTGTTCGCTGTTTTGGTCCTGATTGGTATTGTTGATGTTGACATTATTCCTGCTCCTTGATTAGAAAGGTTTTCATGTCAGTGTTGCCACTTACTACACATGTGCCTGATTTCAGGGAACTGCCTAGACCTCAGAATTCTGATCTGTGAAATACTATGACTTCATAAAATTTTCTCTAGAGTTTCATTGGAATGGTCCTGTGCCTGAGGATTTTAGCTGAGATTTAAGCAGAATGTTTTTAATGTAAAATGTCTAGAAAAATGTCTCCTTCCTCTAGTTCACTCAGTGCACATCACAGTTATGTAGTTTTAGGGTGGAAAGAATGAAAAAAAATGATTTTGTTAGAGTTATATTCTAGGAAAGTGTTAGGAGATCTAAGTGTATTACTTCATCCTTACTAAAATACCTTAGGGTGAAAATCTGAGAGTCTGGAGGAATTATACCTTTTCAGATTTTAATTTTTTCTACTAGTCCTGTGTTACTTAACTCCCTTAAATTTTAAAAATCAGAGCTGTTATCTCTAAAATTTTATGGAGAATCAAAACTCGGATTATATTCCTGAAAATATCTTATAATTAAAACTTGTGATTAATACAAATGGTAAAATGAGGAAAAGTGGAATGATATACACACATAAATAAATGCATTCTTGTACCTACACATAATGTGTGTGTACATGTTTGCAACCTACAGACTTGTTATACAATGTACCATTATTCTTAGGATCACAAAAGATCGTTTTAATAAAATGAATAAGAACTTGCAGTATTTTCTTATTGCTACAGGTAAAAGAGGCAAATGAAAACATACAAGAGGATGAAGAGGATACAATTGCAGATTCTGCATTTCAGAGCCATGTCGTAGGTAAAAATTCATTTCTCAAGATATGGTTAATCATGAGATGTTTTTCTTTGTGCAACTCTCTTTCAGACATGGTGTGTTCCTAGAGACCATGTCTTATGCCTCCACTGACCAGGAATAAGCTTTCTTAGCTTTATCTCTTAGACATTGGATACTGCCATTTAAAAAGTAGGTCAAAGTGACATAAAAAAATAGGTATTTGTCAAGGAATGTAGGGAGAAGAGGTGAGAAGTTTTTAACCTGTCAATGTAAAGTAAAAATAACACTGATTGTAAATAATTTGTTTCTGAGCAGAAAATCAATTCTGAATAGATCCAGACTCTATAGTTGTTTTAAGAAGCAGGCAAAATATCTATTGGTTGGAAATATGGGATGGTGTCTTTCTTAAATTGAACATTTTTACAATTATATATATTTACAGATAGAACCAAGTAGAATATGCCTTCTTAAAATCTTAAGCTTAATTTCTTCATCATTTTTATTTAGAGTCTCAAGTATATTTAGACCTATCTCTGAATTAAATTCCACTTGTCAAGCATAGCCCCAGGCATAGAAGAACTCAATACAAAGGGACTTGGTTGACTTTTTTTTTCCAACCTTATATGGTTGAGTTATGAAGGACTATCATCCTTGTCTTCGGAGACTGAAGGGGTGATCATTTTCACACCTCCAGGCTTCCTTAGATGCTTGTTGAATTAGTTCTTCCTCATATTATAAAGTTGACTGGGAATGTGAGCATGCTGATTGTGTGTCTTTACATAAGACACCAAAGGATGATGGAATTATTGCTCTAATTATATCTGGATGTATTGTTGAATACAATTTTGCAGGACATGACAGCCTTGTTGGTTTCTGTCCAGTCAGAGTTCTTTGCTCATGTCTTTCACTGGAGTATCTTTGGCCACAAATGTTTGGCACTCCATGGCTGTTAGTGGCTGGTAAACTTTTGGATCACTTTCTAGCATACCCCCACAGTCTTCTACAAACTATAATTTACAGTTTATCTTGAAGAGTTGTTACCACAGTTTAATGAGACTGGAAAATCATTATTATTCTTTTCATTTATAATTGGGAATACAAAAATCTTAATAAACCACTGAATTGAATGAGTGTAGTCTGAATAAGATTATTATTCCAAGAAGGCATCCTTTATTATAATTGTCAATATGAAATGCTTAAATTGGTATCAGTGCTGTGTAGTTAGCTACTATGCAAGTTAAATATTGTTTAAGAGCTTTCAAACATGATGTTATGTAAAGCCCTGCCGAATCATCACTTTTCCATAATGAGGTGTTCTTGGGCCTGTAAAATAACATAAAGGCAGAAATTTTGTTCAAGACAACTACAGTGATCTAAAATTTTAATAGCCTAGCAGTTTCTCACATCTGTGTTGTTTGATATGATAGCCATTAGCCACATGTGGCTATTTCAACTGAAATTAATTAAAGCAACATGGCATTAACATTTTAGATGCTCAGTTGCAGTAGGAATATTTTGAGTGTTCACTGGCCACATATTCTCTATGATCTGCGTGACCCTTTCTTTCATTATTTTCTGCTTTAGATTACTCTATTAGAAGTAAATTTGGATCACATTTTTGACAATGAACTGGCTTGATCTTCAGATCATTGTAGGACTTACCTCCTCAAAGTCATAGAAACTACACATATAAGATGTACGGGGTCAGTTTGCTAGTAATTCCAGAACTTGGGATGCTGAGGCAGAAAGATTGCTGTAAGTTTGAGATCAACCTGAGTTACATAATTAGTCCGAGACCAGCCTGAACTAAGAGGGAGACTGTGTCTCAAAAAATAAAGGTGAAAAAAAGCACTGGGAAACAAGTAAACAAACTGAAACCTGATGTTAAATAACATCACTAATAAAATCATTTTATTTTTGTTATTAAGTCTCAAACAAAAAAAAGATGTCAAGTATTCAATAATATTGTGAGAAGCATTGGCTCATTTTATCTGTCTATTTAGCCATCATTACCATGTTGGCTTTTGCCCTATGCTTGTTGCCATTGGTTATGAGTTGATTCCTGCCACTCTGGGGATCTCATTCCCATGTGAGACAAAAAGGATAAGGAAAACAGTAAAAGCTCTGCAAAATTTACCTTCATAGGCTGCCCCTTACACATAATTGGTAAAAAATGGATCACACAGTCATTGTCCCTGTGAAGGAGCCTGGAGAAATGTATTCCTACTCTCCAACCTCACTTGCATAAAGTAGCAGAAAGAAGAAAGCTGAACATATCTCCTGGCCTAGTTAGGCAATATGATAGCCTTTTTAAAATTTCCTATATTTAAGACTGAATTCAACTAATCAAAGTTAGGTGGTTATTATCTTTATTTCACAAGAATGACTGATAATATGCATTTTGCATCTGAGTAGTCCCATATTCTTCAATTTATCCAAGCAAAGTGTTACCATGAAAATTTGCGATACTTTATAACCATAATATAATATTTTCAATAACTTCACCTGAGCAAATTGGTGTATATTCTTCCCACTAAATATCAATTGTTGTCTTTGACAGAAAAGAACAAAGAAGAAAATTGAGAATATCAATGTTTACATTTCTTTGATTAGCCATCTTCAATTAATCAAAATGTTATAAGTTGCTTATAATATGTTGTTAACTAAATATGTTCTACATTGAAAATCAAGTCTTGTGAATTAAGTGGAACAACACCACTAGATTTTTTGTCTTTAAACTCATCCTAATGTCACACTTCTGTGTTAATAAGCAATAAGTGACTAAAGTAACATAATAGAAGTATTAATATAAGTGATCACAATTGCCATAATTCTAATTTTTCTTTCCTGATGTTTAGCTATAATATACATATTATATTATCGATTAGGGTTATTCAATTAATAGGAATTCGGCCACCATTATCTGCTATTGAAAACATTAGCTAATGATAAACATAAAAATAACTCCTTAAGAGAGGCAGAGGACTTGGAAATTTTTATAAAAAGGAAAAAATGTCTTTTTAAAGGAATTTGAAAAAGAAGCCAAAAAGAATTCAGTGGTATCTACAAAAAGTAAGTTGCATAGAAGACAGTTATTTCCTCTAGTCTAAAAGAATTATAAAGGATAATCTGTCTGGGATCCCAGTGACAAATACCCCATTGTGCTCCATGATTGAATGAAAGCTTTTGACTCTTCCTCCATTGGCTAAGTGTATACTCCTAATCTTCCTCCATTGGCTAAGTGTATACTCCTAATCTTCCTCCATTGGCTAGGTGTATACTCCTAATCTTCCTCCACTGGCTAGGTGTATACTCCTAATTTTCCTCCACTGGTTAGGTGTATACTCCTAATCTTTGCTGCATGAGCTAGAAGGGTTCTTGCTATCAGAGTACACACAGTGTAACAAAGGACATGGTCCAGTTCTAATGATTCATCTTTCCTTGGATAGCTCTGTGACATTGTTTTGGAGCTCTAGTCTCTACCCCAGAAACTCATACTGCCTCAGAGAAATCCCACTAGCCCATCTACTGTCCTCCTTCCACTCCTTTCCAGGCTGGGAGCTCTTGCCAGCAGCTAATTCAGGCAGGAGGTTTTGATTAACTTTCACGACAAACCATTCTATTTTCCTAGGCTCTAGCTAGCTAGGAAATAACTGATGTCACTATGATAATGAATTAAACAAGTACATTTTCAAGTCTCCTATGTATATTAAGTATGTATAAATTAAGTTTTACCTTAGTTAAAAGGAATCCTTGGAAGCTGTAAGTTTCCGGCACTTAGATACTTATTTGATCAAATTACAGGGTGTGAAAGAAAGGACAGGATCGAGCCTACCTCCAATAATGATCAGAACAAGAAGCAGTGCAAAAAGAAAAAGAATTACTTTTTGTGTAGCCTTAGTGCTGCCTGAAGGCTAAAACTAGGTTGAGCCTAATAGAGGCAATTTGGGACACCATAGACAAAGGCTGCCCTCTCAAAGGTTCCCTTTACCCTCGGCTGATCTGTACTAAGGAAACACAAACGGATTTTCTGTGTCATTTAAGAAAGTCAAAGGAAAAGAAATGTGGAGAGTTGTTGGGAAATATGCAATTAATTTCAATGACATGCTTGGTTTCCATTTTGCATAATCTGAACTTTCACTACTCTATTTGGACAATTAATCTTGAATAACTCTTGGAGGGAGTATATTTAGCTTTGATTAATTTGTCACCACTTTGTTGATGAGTAAAAACTTAGTTGGTTACTAACAAGATATGTAGAGCTTCAAATCTTTTATGAAATACAACATAATCTAGAATTTTCCTCCCTCTGAATTTAAACCAATAGGACAGCAGGGCTTCTAGTACTGTAGCTGCCAATCAATTAAAAGAACTTGGTGATTATGTGTCATATTTCAAGAATATTACTAATTTTCCCCACTGAGAAAATTTGAAGAAAGTTGATAAATTTAATGTAAAGGCAATGGCATTTCTACTTAAAATAAAATTAAATCATAGCCCAGAAAGCTGCCTAGACACTTCACAGCTTTTTGAGTGGAGAACTGTTTGAGTCAAATGTCACAGTTTGAATACTCCATTGACATAGACCAAATTGTGGGTCAAGAGAACGATTGAAAATAAACATAAAATGTAGGTGGTAAATATCAGTATGCTCTGTATAACTTAAAGTTTAAACGACTAGCAATGTACTTAAAACTACTTAGATAGTACTGCCTGAGGATGGGAATGTTACATGTGTTTCTTTATGATTTATATCCCAAGTTAGTATTTCCCAGGATTCTTTCTCTTTTGCATTTTTCTAAACATACAAGATGACACCTATGAGGTACTGTAGGATACTTTGGGCAAAGGCACTTCCACTATGCACTGAATTTATTCATTTGTAATTAACTACTTGTGATAAACTCCAAAGGAGCTACTTTGCATCTTGTAAAAGTATTCTGAAATGTCAACTCCCAAAACTAGACCCTCTGGATGGAAGCCTATGTGGTTCCTTTTGACCAACAACATGATATTAATCGCCATTCACTGAGTATCCTCTATGTACCAAGCTTTGCATTCCTTCTCCTTTTGCATTCTTTTGGTGCTGATTCTTTGGGTTAGTCATCTGTCCATTTGCTATTGTGGTTTCCTATTCCTATCAGAGGTCATCACCATGTAAGGCTTTAATGTATATGTCTGTATAACTCCCTTCCTCTGCTTTTTCACTAAGGAATTATAGAGGTATGTGTTAAAAGTATGGCTAAACTATAGTTACAAATATAGTTCCTCATCAGAAATTTTAATTCTGTTTTGTCCAGTAGACTATACTGAGCATTTCTACGAGCCACATTGTGTATCAAATACTGGAGATACTAAGGTAAATAAGGCATAGTATACTTCAGTCTAGTGGGAAGACAGAGAATCAAGCAGTTAATTTGAACACAGTGTGACCACTCATAAGATAGGAATGTTCTCTATCTTATATGCATACATATAAAGGACCAAAGTGGAGAGCCCAGCTTTGGTAGAGATGGGTGCATTAATGATTATCTATAAGGAAAAAGAGTGAAGTTTACAAGAGTTTGTCATTTAAACCAGTGATTCCCAGAATTCCCATCAGAATCACTGAGAATGGCTATAAAAATGTTTATGCCCAAGTCACACACTGTGATAATTCAATCAGAATATATCAGGGAGTCAGGCCTTAGTTTTTCTTAAGGATTCCCAAGTGATTCTAATGCACAGCAAAGCTTTAGAACTACTGACATAAAGAATCAAATTTTATCAGCAGGATTGAGGTATCCTCAAATCAGAATTGGTGTGAGCAAAAATCTAGAGGTAGGAAGGAGCGTGGCACACTCTAGGGGAGGGTAATCAGCAAGAGAAAGACTCGTCTAGAGTAGAGGTTGTAGTTTAAGGATGAAACATAGAGTTGAGTTTAGGATAGGACCAGGTAGTGGAGACTCTGGAAACCAAACCTAAATATTTGAACTTCATAGACAGCATAAAAACTTGAAGTTTTTAAGATTGACCTGATAACAAGTGATAAAGTTGCGAAGACACTTATATTTAAAAAATTTTAAGAAAAACTTCATTTGCTCTTATTTAACCTTGGACCAACAAAATGTTGGTTCATTAAACAATGTTTCCTAAACAGTGGTGTGCTCTGTGGAACAGACATGAATTCCAGTAAACATGGGTAACTGGGAATACTTACAGGCTGCTGAAGGACTTCCTGCCCTGAAGGAAATCCTCTGCCAGTCTTTCAGACATGTCTGAGTGTCCCACTCATTGGTGACACCTTGATTGAAGGCCTTCAGTTACTTATCAGGATATATGGTCTCTGGAAAGACCCATGCCAAGCAACATTGGCTATTAACAGCAACGTGTGTCTCTCAGATGAGCAGCCACAAGACCCTAAAAGAACAAGCTCTGGGGCAGGAATATTTTCCTACCCGGGAAATGAGACGTGCAAGCAGAAAGGGTTTGTTATTTAGGAAAGATAAAGGTAGCTGGCTACAAATCGGTGAGCTGCCAGAGTCTGAGGCAGATGAACTGTGCAAAGGGGTTTCATGAAGGGGCAGGGGCCACCAAATAGGTAATGAGTTGGGATTCATTAAATAAGTTTTGCCTTTGTTCCACATTTTCCCAAGGCTTATTTCTTTAAAGTACGAAGCTAGAGAAACTGAAATAGCTATTTAGAGGCTTGCTTTTGCACAGACATCTCAATATTTCAAAAGGCAACTAATTCACTTCAAGTTGAAGAATGCATCTACTCTGTGTGGCATATCAAGGAATGGATGAGAGTCAAAGTAAAGCAAACAGCGGTGTGCCTCAAGCTAAAATCCCGAAAGCTGCCCAGGTGACAGAAAGTTCTGGAAGAAGTAAAACAATGTATAGCACTCCTATGTACTGTCTGTTAAAAGCTTTCTACACACTGGGCACTTAATTAGCCTAGACATTTTATGTATATGTATTGTCATGTTTTATCCTCGTGTCAGCTTGCCAGTTAGGTATTACGGCCACCATTTTTAGCTGAGGAAATGGATGTTCCGAAGAGCTGTGTACTGTGCTCAGCCATGTTGCCTACTGCTGTCATACAGACCTCATCCAAATTCTGATTCATTATTTGGTGCAAAATAAAGGTAAATAAATGTTCTAAATGATGGCTAGGTATTTTTTTAATCACTTTTCAGGTCCCAGAGACTAGGATCTTTGGCCAGGGTTTACATTAAATAAGCCCTCAGTTGATGAATGACACAGTCTGAGCAAGACATACACAGGCACACATCATCGAACTGACCAAGCTTTTGAGGAAGAGAGAGAACATGACCATCCCTGGGAAGCAGATTGTATGAGCCTACAATACTAGCCCTATGTACCCAAATCTTTTTTATTTTCACCAGAAGACAAAAATTTACATTTTTACTTGACATATGCTATATTTTTAACTGTAGGCTCAGTTCTAAAAAAAATTAAGTCTTCAGAGACTTCATTTTATCTGGCAGTATGTCAAATTAGAATTTCAAAATCTTTTTTCAGAACGCCACACCTACAAGTATAAGATCTAGCGTAAAACTCTGCACAGTTCTTTAAAAATATGGCAGAGCTACAGGCAAAGAATTCACAAAAGACTAGGAAAAATAAGAAAGCTTCAGTTTGGTTTACAGGGACAAGAGAATGTTATTACCAGAATGTGCATAAAGCCGCTGGTCTATTCCTGGGGACCTGGAGCTTGGATAATCATCCCAATTTGCTTGTTTTCTTGATTTTACTGGACATACAGGGGCAGTTGATTGTCTCCCCTGGAGCCTGGTAATAAGGAACTAAACTGTGTGAATAAGGAAAGCCAAGAACCTGGCCAGGGTGCAATATTAGATCAAAGATACCTCCTTACCCCCGCTACAGCATACGGCTAGATTCCAAAAAGGCATTAATCACAAACTTGTACTGTAAGAAGTAGACTTTGAAGATCAGAACTTTATTTCAGTCTTAACTCTCCCTAAGAAGAAAAAGAAAGAAAAACCAAAGAAAAATGTCTCCATTGAACATGGAGTCATCCGCTTAACTCATATATCTCAGGGATCTAACTGACTTTGTGTTTTTTAAAATCACCCAGCTTGAAATTAGTCATACTCCAGAGAATAATAGGACATACACAAAGCAAGAATATCAAACTGTTGATTTTTTAAACAATGCATACATGAGGATATATGACACTGAGTATATTTGAAATTTATCATAATAAAATGTTGAAATGCACACTCAGATTCATAATGCTCCCTAAAAGTCTGGCAGAGCCTATATTACTTGCTTTCTTGAGGTCCCTACTCTAAACTTTACATATAAATACAGCTCCAAGGATAATTGACTTGCAATACAAAATCATTGAGGGAAAGTGACTTTTTAGTCAGAACCAGAAAAGAACAACATTCAGTAGAATGAATTCTAAAAAGACAACAGAATTAGAAATTAGCCAATAGAGAATATAAAAGTAGTATCTCCAATTAAACAAAAATAGAAATCAAAGTTAATAAAGGAACAAATGACTAGTTGGATTTGAGAAAGGACAAGATTGGGCTTTAAGAAATATAAGTTAGTTAGAAGTTAGTATTTATCACAACTGAAGACATGATTACTGACACATTTGAAAAATTATACAGAGATATAATGGGATAGATAATATAAAAAAGAAGTTAAGACACCTTGAGAAAAAGATAATAAAATCAACATATATCTGACTACAGTCCTAGAAGGACAGAATAGAATAAATTGGAAAGGTATAATGTTAAAATAGATAATGACTGAGAATTTTGCAAAATTGAAGAATATTGCTGACCTACAAATTTTAAAAGTCAAATTAGTCCTAAGCAAGATAAATACAAATAAATCCATGCTTAGAAACATCTTAGTGAATGTGTAGAACACCAAAAGTAAAAGAAAGATATTGACACAAAGGGAAAGTAAATATTACCTAGTAAAGAATGACAGGGGGCAACCCGCTTGGGACCCCCTTCTGTCTCTCTTCAGACAGAAGCTTTCTCTCAATAAATATATTCTACTCTTAAAAAAATAAGAATGACAGTTGCAGAGTGGCAGTGAACTTTTCTATGGCGACAATGAAAGCCAGAAAACAATGGAATTAAATCATGTGCTAGACAAATTAATTAACAGTGTAGAAATGAATATTCAGAGAAAGCATACTTTTACAAAGGAGGAAAAGTAGTAAAGACATCTTCTAAAGTAAAACTAAAAACAAAACAAAACTAAAAACAAAACAAAACTGAGGGGTTTTTTTTTCCACTAGATCCTCACTGAAGTAACTTCAAACAAGGAAACATCAATCATTTAAAAAAAAAGCCAGAACAATCTGAAATGCAAGGGCAATTGATAATCAGAGAAATGTAAATACTCCAAATATAACAATGAAAATTATACAGAAAAAACTTCACATATTACATACTTATATGAGTTATACACTGTGCTATGTAACTATATTTAAACTATATATAACTACTATGACATATAATTATACAGTCACATAATTATGTGTTTTATTTATGTATATAAAATATTTATTACTAAAATATGTCAGAATCCACCAGGATTCCCAATGATAGGTCCATTAGGTTTGAAAGGAGTAAGGTGCCAGAACGATAGGTTAGATTTGGGCAATGGCAAATTGTGGAGATGAAAACTGAGCTGTTTAATAACACATGACTCAGAAAATAGGAAACCAGTCTCAGGGAGCTGAGTGCACTTGTCTTAAGTAAATCCTTAACCAAGATGTGTCAAGTAAAAGAGAATTAGGTAAAGAGAAAGGAAAAATGATTGGTTTTCTTTAAGTCTATTACAACAAAGAGCTGATTGGGTACTTTTTTAAATGAGTCAAGACATACAACCAGGACTTACTGCTTCTAAAGAGAAATCCTCATTTTTTTGAAATTGGAGGTACCTGAGAAAATAACTTACTAGTGTCAGTCTTAATTTCTTTCATCAGCCCTTTGATAAATGTGAGAAGAGTCATTTAGCCATCATCTTATCACTGGTACAGTGTCTGCTCCACTCATTTTTCACAGAATCAGATAAGAGAATGTTTGCTTTATCTTTGCCTTGCCTCCTGGTACAGCTAAAAGCTTTTCAGGAAGGGGGAGAACAGGCTGGGAGGTTACCAGGTTATGAAACACTGTCATGGCCTTCCCAGGAACACTGAATCAATTTCCAATATGTTTCTTCTGTAGCTAAACCTATACTCTAGGAATGTTATTGTTTGATTAGAAAAGCAGGAGGAATTTAAAGAGAGACTCTCATGCCACTGTGATAAACAGTTTCTGCCTGTAACTCAATTGTGTCAACTCCCAAATCGAGGGGAAATACACTTTCAGGTGACTTTCTACCCATTTGAAACTTGGTCTTGTGTTATACCTTGAGAGCACATTTGGAAAGAATCCAATATGTGCAAGACCATATTTCAAGTAGATATCAGCCACCCATTCCAATAAATGTACTATATTTCCAAAGATGCCATTTTCTTTCACTGTTAGTCATCAAAATGTTTCCCTGATGTCAAACGTATTTGTATATAATTCTGCTATAAAGCAAATGTTTAAATAATTTAGTTCTTTTTCTATGGGACATATTTTATAAATAGTTCCCATATTCTGGGTTACCTTTAGGCAAATTTTTTAAAGGAGGTAGTGTCCTAGGGTGATGAAATGTTGGGGTGGGAGAGGAATCTATAGTTTAGAATTTATGACTTGATGCAAAGCATTTCATCTTTTACTGTCTGCTGCTCCTCAGCCACAAGAGGGATGACTTGATCTACATACTACTATCTTGTTTTGTTTTACTTTGCTTTGTTTCACTTTGTCTTATTTCTTCTGGTGAACCTTCTGAGACCCTTTTAAGTCATGAGGGTACTACCTGGACTTCAAATTACTTTGTTGAATTTTCACTATCCCTGATTCTATTGAAAGACCGTGTTTTGGTTATGGGGTCTGAGTATAATAGAAAAATAATGGTTGGACACTACCAAAAAGATCTGAAGACCTCAGAGAATTCTAACATTATAAATGATCAAAAACTGTTTTCCTCCATGGTTCCTAAATTATATGAGCTTTTTTTTTCTTGACTTGCCACCGAAGACAAATAATTCCTTTAAAACGGATGATATGCAGAGCTGTTGTTGAAATGTCAGTTCTGTGGCTGTCTACTGCCCTCCTTAGAGAGATATTTGCATGCTAGATTCACCTGAGCACTTGGTCTGAGATGTAGAGTAGTTAGGAAGCTGATTTGAGTATTGTTTTCTAATATAACCCTTGGATATTTCAGTTAGGTCTGATGATGGATGATATAACCATGACCTTGTTTTTAGTGACTGGTAAACCCACGAGCTTTGCTGTTTACCTTCTAGTAAAATAGTGGGATGGCCTAAAACTATTGTTTAATCTATGATAGTATTTTCAAGATTGTAATATTTGCCACAGTCTGGTTTGAAGTTTCCCAAAAGGCCCTGTGACAAATATTCAGTGGCAACTAAAGCATCAGGAAGAACCAGAAAGACTGACGGGGAACATCAGTCAGAGACAGGAAATGCCCATGAAAGGCATGTTTTCACACTGACTGCCAAGTTCTGTGTACATCATTTGCACTGCCCAGTGCAAAACATGATGCAGAAACTTACTCAAAAGTTATTAAGAATTTTAAGACTACCCATAGCAGTCTATAAGACTGTCCCTATAGCAACACTCTGGGTCTTATGTACCTGCATAGGTCACATATACATCTCCAGCCCTCACCATGGATAATTTCCATGGATGATTATAAAAGCATAGCCTGTGAGAAACTGGGTTGTAGAACCCATATCTCAGAGTTCTCCCACCTGAGCAGTAAGGAACCTGGGTATTAGGTACCATCTCTCGCCACAGATTTATCTAGGGCAATGGTGATGGACCTGTGGCACACATGCCATGGCAGCACACAGAGCCCTCTCTGAGATGAGTCATGGGTGTATGAATTGTTTTTTCTAAAGTAAAACTTCAGTATTCAAGTTTAATTGCAGTGTTGGCACTTGGAGATAAATAAAAGGGTTTTGATATGCAGTTTGGACACTTGATCTCATAAAAGTTTGCCATCACTGACCTAAAGCAAGGGTGTTTCTTTTGGGGCTGTTACCTTTGGACAAAGATCTATGGTTACTACAGCTGGATGTGCACAAATGGTAAGAAGCTAGTGAGGTGGGCAGGCCACTAGGAGTACCCAACCTGCTGTGCAGTTACCAAGAAACCTGCTGGTAACCAAAGTCTGTGCTGTGCCTCTCTAAAAGTGAGCTACCTCTTAATGGGAACACTTCCTAAATTTCCCCTTTTAAGAATATACCTCCTCAAATTCTTTTCCTGCTTTATAGCCAGCTGTTTCTTCAACCATAATATTCTTCATTTCAATATGTGGAAGTTCCATTGTGTCCTAAGCACAGAGAAGGAGGAACCATACACTTGAGTTCTTAAAATGTTTTCCAAACATTCTAAACCTAAACAAGCTATGTATTTCCCATAAGCCTCATCAAGGAAACAGATTTAGAATATTCTCAGTCTGTTTCTACAATATTTGAGGCCTCTGCATTAGAAGGATATGTGGAAAGCAATTTTAAAATAATAATTCCATTCTGAGTTACTCCATTCTGCCTCTTAAGTTTGGAGGCAGGGGTTAGAGACGGGGAGCAGTTTTGTCAGGGCGGCCATCATGGTGTTCAGCTTTCATCCTGTATTTATTTGAAGCATGTATGAAAATTACATTAAATGGATTAGAAAAATTCTTCATTTTTGCTCTTTAATTGTTTCTGTGTTCCATAAACACCAGCTCCTTAATTATTATAATTCTTCATTTTGTGTCAACTAGAATAGTTCATGAGGTACACAGATATTTGTTCACATTGCTCTGGGTGTTTCTCCAAGAGTGTTTTGAAGTGAGATTAACTTTTAAATTGGTAGACTGAGTAAAGCAATCTGCTCACCTTAATGTTGTAGACCTTATCCAATCACTTGTAGGTAAGAATAAAATAAAAAGACTGACACCACCACATCACCCTTCACTAAGTTTCCTGCCTACCTCCCAAGGAGCTTATGGTATCTTTTCCTACCTTTGGACTGACAGTGAAATGCTGGTGTCCCTTTCCCCCCGTGTCTTGAGCCTGCTGGCCTTTGTTCTGGAACCATACATTAGCCTTCCTGATCTTTAACTTTCCAACTCAGCCTGAGTTTATGAACTTCCATAATGAATTCCTTACAATACACCCACACACATGCATGCACACACAGAGAAAGACAGAGACAGAGAGAGTGAAGAAAGATGTTTTGATTCTCTTTCTCTGGAAAATCTTGACTTATATAATGACATGTAAGTAGCTCTTAACAGAATGATTAGAGTATCAGCTGAAGGAAGTTGAAGTGTTGTCAGCAGCCTGAGTTTGCATCATCCAGACCAAGGAAAACTGAACCAATAAGCTTATTGCTTCATAAACTAGGTAGGGATGGGAGAGCCTGCAGATGCCAGGAGTCAGCCTACACTGTCACTCTGCCTGTAAAACAGTGGGGCAGGCATGGCTAATGAAACCTGGTTATTAAAAAGCCTTCCTGTTCAGCTCTCTGGTTTCCTGTGAGCAAACAAAGTAGTTTGCTTTTTACTTAAACTGAATCTGACAGGGCGCTGAGCAAGAAAGTAACCTGTCCGCCTTCCTGGTAAGCAGCCGTGGCTAGAGCAAGCGGCAAGTGAGCCAGCAAGAGAACCAGTCAACATGTCCAGAGATCCAGCCATGTTGAAACTTAGGGTGCTGAGCAAGAAGGCAACCCAGTGACCTTCCTGGTAAGCAGCTGTGGCCCGAATGAGCAGTGAGTGAGCCAGGAAGAGAACCAGTCAGCATCTCCTGTGAGCCTACCGGTGTGCAGGCTGAGAATCAAACATCCATCCTCCCCACCTCTCCCATCACCCTTGCCCCTCCCCATTAGCAACAGGGAGCCAAAGGTCTGAGCATCTCTTTGGAGGATGACTTTAGGCAGTATAGCAAATATTGGGGGATTTCCTTCTATCATCTCTTTGAAGGAAAATATTGTCTTCACTGCTGTGCTTTGTCCTGATTGTTTTTGCTCTATTCAATATTCTGTTTTTATAATGTTCTGTTTTGGGTTTCATTTTGCTATACCTGATTGAATGGACAACTATTATGAAGATAATGAGATATACTATGGTACCTATTACTATTATCCCGGTATCCTGCTGTGAAGTTCTGTACCAATTTCATTGCATTGTCTCAATTGGCTTTGTTCTGTCTTGTTCTGTTGTATTTTATTGCCTTCAAAAAAAAAAAAAAAACCTCACCTCGATGCCAGTAAGATGTGAACAGCCTCATATCATACAGGCACAGATCATCAGCAGATTCCCTAAGCTCTTCCCATCAAAAACACCCGAGGCCTGGGCGTGAGGGCAGGGCATTAGGCCCCTGCAAATCCACACAGCCGCACACAACATATTTATTCATTACACACTAATGTGTCCCTTATTAGAGATAATTTGTGCTTCAGAGGAAAGCTCCTCAAAGGCCAAAAATGATGACTACAGGCATGCATGAGATGCTCTTGCTGAAATCAGTGGGAGTTGTGTTCCATGTAGATAATTCTACTGCCCAGCCAGAATCATAGATGGCAATTAGTACATTGTGTGGTTCACATGTTGCCATACTCTCAAAGAAGACTGGTTGCATGGAAACCTAGAGTAAATGGCCTTCTTCCCCTCAAACCAGCACATCCAAGATTCCTCTGTGAGTGAGTGGGGTGCTTTACTGAGTTGGTACTAGATCTTCCTTTATAGATGAGTTATATAGGATGCTGTAATGAAACTGACAGAAAGGGCAATTCTATGTGCGGGAATGAGGAGTCCTCACTGTTCACCAGCCCTTACATGAGAATTCAGCACCTTAGAGTCACTGACACATACTCTGCTTTGTTAACTACACAGGGATCCTTGAATCCAGATATTTCAGCAAGCATTTGAATTCTGCCAAGTTCAGTATACACGGGTGACAGGGCCCTTGGAGTAGGAGCTGCAGGGTGGGCAAGCTCTGTAAACCATATCCATTATTGAGTTTGCATTCACAAAGGTGTGTTCTGCAGACATTTGTAAGAGAAGCTAAGATGAGTTCTTCAGAAACAGGCTGAGTTGTGTGGTTCATAGAGAAGTTTCTGCTGTTCCTGTGCATTTAAGCAGATTTAGCTGTTACAAATTTTTGACGATCTAGCATGTTCCATTCCTCTGTAATTCTTAGGACCCTGAAGAGGGGAGCAGTTTGATCTCTGCCTTATATTCTTCATTTTGCTTCCTCCTTGATTCTTTCCAAGTCTGGAGGTGAGAGGATGAGGCTTCTCCTACATGTACTGTGACTTGCTTGAGCTTGACAAAGACATTTTCAATGTGATTGTCTTAGAGCTCATGTAGCTATCTTTGGCTTCCTTCTTAATCTCACCTTCAGCAATACCATACATCAAAGTACTCCTTCCTACTTCCCCAGCAACTCTGTTCATTAATAATCTCCAAGCTTCAGTCCAGGTATTTTCAGTATTGTCCTCCAGAATCGTGAGGCTCACTCGGCTTCCCCAGCTGCTGCTCCCCCTCCATTTCTACCTTTTCCCAGCTGTCTCTTCCTCCCATTCCTCCCATGGTCTCTGTCATCTCTTTCCCATGTTCTAAAATTCCTTCTTATTTGTGGACTTCCCATGTCATACTCCTAATTCTTCACATTGAAAAAGCAAGAATCATCTTGGATGCCTCTTTCATCTTGTCCCAGTAGGATACAGTTTCTGAAGCACCAGTAGCATGCCCAGAGTTATTCAGCATGCATTGATATTGTCATTTCTTCATAAGATCGCATGATGACAGCTGCCCTAAGATGATATCAACACACATTCTTGATGACATCTTGTAAATTTTTGCAGCTTTGAATCAAAATGATGCAGCTTCTCATCATATTTTCTGTCTTGTTTACTTTTTCTAAATACCAAAGAAAGGCCAAAATATGTAAAATTCAGAGGAGATTGGGTACATTCAGGGTAGTATGGCCAAACACAAAAATAGGTAAAATTCAAACTTTAAATGCAGGATCAGAAGTGCTACAGTGATTCCTGAGCCTTTACATCTTTTACATATCTTTTCCTAGTCTTTCTGGAATCAAAATAATGCACAATAAACAGAACCAAACCTGAAACTACTACACCTAAGTTTCCATTATAACTTCCCCTGATTAATTAAGCAAAACTTTCCTATTCCTGCATTTGTAAACTGGACATACTGATTTCTGCCTTCCTAACTTGGAATGTGATTGGCGGGAGAACCAAAGGAGGTGATGTTCATGGCAGCATATTTTAAATGTAAAACAGTTCAGTGCCTGAAGGGTTCCTGTATCCCAGCTTCTGGGCCTAGCCTGCCTACTGAAGTCACAGTCATCTGCCAGCCAGGTCAGTATTTTCACTTTTACTGGATCTGTAATTGAAAAAGTGCCCTGTGTAGCTTAGGAGATAGTTGAGGGTTTTATTCTACATCGTTTCATTTATCTGTCTTTTAAAGGGGAAAATGCTACCTCTATGGCACTCTTTACCTAACAGCCCAAAGGCCAGAACCCCTTCTCGTTAGGTCTGTTATAGTGAATGATACAGGTGGTGACAGCCAAGAGCCTGGAGGCTAAGGCTTTGATGGCATAGACATGAAAAAAGAATTTGAAAAGGACAGTTTTATGAACATGAGATCATTTTAGGAAATGAAAATAAAAAGGAAGAAGAAAGTCTAAATCATACCAAATAGGTTTTAAGGTATGTCAGACTATTTTAAATGACAACCTTAAAATCTCATTAGAAAGGAAGTAGTGAAAAAAACCCTCTTGACTAGGTTATAAATGGTTTGCTAGAATCCATAATAGAGTGATAATTGAATTAGGAAAAAATTATGATAAATACCAGAGGCAAAAACTCATGAATTTTATCTAAACACTAGAGAAGGGTATAAGCATAGTTGCAAATTACTGGAAAGTGCTCTGGGCTTGGTGTTGAGACCTGGCTTTGAATCTTGACTCCTGTCTATATGTTTGTATCCCTGAGAGAGATGCTTTCTGTACCTTTCTTTTCTCATCTGTAAAATGGAGAAGATCACTGAGGCATAGCATTGTTGCAAACCCAGTTGAAATAATAATAAAGAAGATTGCTGTAAGCATTATAGTGGGCTTTCTCCTATTCATTTCTACTGTAGGGGTGAAACCTGATTAAGACGACTGTGGTAATCTTTCACATGCCTGTAATTGGATTAGAAATGGGGCCCTGGGCCAGTCTGTTAATGACACTGTTCAGGTGACTTGGATTGGTCCCTGAATGAATTTATAACCTCATTTAACTAATTTTCAGGGCACAGGGTTATTACAGCTATAGATCGAATCACATGAAAAGTACTTTCTCAATCTAGACCTGGAAGTCTGGAATGGACTGGCATGTACCTGTTACAGCCATCTCCTACCAACCTGGAGATAAAACTTGGACAGAGTAAAAAGCACCATGAGAAAATACAGGCAGGGGCCCCAGATGAAAGCAACTCCAAATTTTGCTGTAGTCCTATATTTTGAGCTAATAAAGCTCTGTAATATTTAACCCATTACTTTCCGAAAAAAAATATTTTTACTGATTCCAAGTGCTTGGTAAAAGAATACAGAAGACAGTATTGTAACCATATAGCAGTCATGCTCGAGATTTACCCAGACCTCTATCTAAATGCAGGCTTTTCCTGTGACCAAATCATTAATCATTTAAACCTGTTTCCTCAGATGTAAAATATGTCCTTTACACAATGCATAATTACATAATACAAGTGAAGTACTTGCCTGATAGTAAACAATCAGCGAATGTTGCTATGATACAAAAATCTGGGATAAAATAAAGGTCAAATGCATTTACACAGAGCATATACAAGAGCCTGTAGGGTCATGTGTTAGTGGCTCTGCTCCCTTAGGGCCTTCTCTGCAGAGGAGGGTCGAGAGCACACAGCCAGGAGTTGTGCCTTTCCCTCACAACATAGAGAAGTACCAGGCTACAATGTTCCTGGAACATTTTCTGCTACTGAGGATCCCCAACTGTATTTCTCTACTTTTTGTTGCTGTAACAAAAGAACTGAGGTTGTGTAATATATAAAAAGAGAGAGAGAGAGAGAGAGAGAGAGAGAGAGAGAGAGAGAGAGAGAGAGAGATGCATTTCACATTGAGTTTTGAAGGCTTAAAGTCCCAGAGCATGAAGTTCCATTTGTTAACCTGTAGTGTGGGCCTTCTGAGTCCATCACACTGGTAGAATGGCATCATGGTGCTACCACATGCAAAAGAAAGAGAGCAATCACATGAAAAAACAGAAAAGGAAGGATTTAGAGACCAGGCTCACTCTTTTTATAGCGTCTCACACTCAAGAGTACTAACGAACACCTATGAAAACTATATAAATCCCTTCTGAATGTGTGATCTCCACTGACCTAATCACTCTCTTTTGGACCTTACCTTGTAAAGGTTCCACCAACTTACCATTGTGACAAACTTAGCACATAAACAGTGAGAGACCATAGACCAATGCAGACCATAGCACTCGTCCTGCTGGGAGCAAGTTGATACATACAGAAAACCTGAGCTCTGGAGTCACAATGGTATTTGGGCAAGTATCACAGCTTTTCTTTTCTCTGTATGAAGTGAGGATTATAATAGCTACTATCCACAAGTATTGACAGGAAAAAATACATAAAATCCTTTGTAGGCTACTTGACTCTGGGATAAAGGAATAACCCCAGTCTAACTCTTTGGTGATTTTTGAAGCCCCGTCCTTGCCAACATCATTTTTAAATATCTCTCATGATTGTTCAAGGACACACCTGGGAAAAGCCCAGTTCCTCTGTTTAGCTTTCTCAATCAAGTTTTCACATTTGGTTTTCTATAAATTTACATTAGCAGGCTGAGTCTATAATATTTAAAAGTGGATATATTGAGGTATAATTTACCTGTATCAGTATTCACTCTTTTGAAGTATATAATTCAGCAAGTTTTGATTAATCTATACAGTGTGTAACTACTTTCAACAGTAGTGGCCCCAGGGAACCACCGATCTACTATCACTATAGTTTCCTTTTGTGAGAATTTTATGTGAATAGAATCAGTCATATGCTATAAAATATTTTGGATATGGCCTCTTCTTATAAGCATGTTGCTTTTTGGAACTATCATCATGGAGTTTTTTGCTTGTTTTACTTTTTCTTGCTAGTTAGCATTTTATTGTGTAGATATGTAGGATTTTATTGTGTAGGTGTTTTATCCATTTGCTACCTGGTAGATGTTTCAGTAGTATCTAGTTTGAGCCATTATGCATAAAGCTCCTTTCAACATGTGTGGTAAGTTACCATATAGTAGTCTCACCAGCTATGTGAAAGTTCCACTTGCTGCATGGTCTTCACCATCATTTATTATGGCTAGTTTTTAAAGTCTTAGCCATTTTATGTAGATCTCAATTTTAAATTTGCATTCCTCTGGGACTGGTGATGTTGAATGTCTTTCCTGTATTTGTCATCCATAAAGCTTCTTTGTTGACATATGGCTTCAAAATTTTTGTTCCATTTTATATTGATCATTTGTCCTCATTATTAATTTATAAGCATTCTGTTATTCTGGATTAAAATATTCTATTATATATACCTTTTGCCATTTTCTCTTAGCCTGTTGCTAACCTTTTTTTTAAACAATGTCTTTGAAGAGAGAGGTTTTAAATTCTGGTCAAGTCTGATTTATCAATTTTTTTATGTTTTGTGCTCCACTGAACAAATAATTGCCTATTCCAAGGTCACAGTGTTATTCTCTCATGCTTTCTTCTAGAAGTTTTCTGGCAGTAACTTTTATGTTTAGGTCTATGCATTAATTTTATATATGGTGTGAGAAAAGGAGTGAAGATCATTTTCCTCTATATGAATATTTAGTGTGCCCAATACTTTTTCTTGAAACACGAATTCCCCTTATTCAATTGCCTTTTCATCTTTGCCAAAAATCAACTGACAATATATATGAGTCTGCTTTTGGAATGTCTGTTCTGTTCCACTGACCTATACATAAGTTCTTATCCAATGCTACAGTGACCTGATTAGTACAGCCTCAGAATATTCAAGTCCTATCAGTACCCTAAGCTTGCTTTACATGTTTTAAAGCTTGCATTTTCAAATAATTTTAGGCAATATGTCAGTGTCTCTAGAAAAGCCTGTCAATGCATTGATTACATTGAATCTGTAGGTCGGTTTGGAGAGAACTGACGTGTGAACAGTAGTAAGTCTTCTGATACATGAATACAGCAACTTTCCACTTAGGTCACTATTTAATTTCTCACTGCAGTGTTGTATACTTCTTAGTGTACAAGCTTTCCCTTTTTTATAAAGTGTATTATTATTCAAAATGTTATTTTTATTTTATATGCAAACTTATTTCTAACATATATAGTATTACTTCTATATTAACCTTATATCATGTAATGTTGCTAAGCTCATTTATTCTCATAGTATTTTGGTAGATTTCTAAGGATTTTCCATGTATAGAGTTATAGTTATGTTGTCTTCAAACAGAGTCATACTTTTTCTCATCTGTAAACTCATTGAACTTTTCGTTTTCTTATTGCATTGGTGAGATCACCAGAGTTCTGTTAAACAGAAGTGGTGAGAGCAGACATCCCTGACATGGTCCCAATTATGAGGAAAGGGTTAGCATTCAATCTCTTTCTGTTAAGTATAATATTCTCTGGAGGTTTATTGTAGATTTCCTTATTGTAGATGCCCATTTTGGGGGTTGAAAAGTTCCTTTTTTAAAATTTTATTTGAGAAATGCAAATTAAAACAACATTGAGATTCCATCTCACTCCAGAAAGAATGTCTACCATCAAGAAATCAACTGATAACAAATATTGGCGGGCTGTGGGGGAAAAAGGAACACTTCTCTGCTGTTGGTGGGAGTGTAGACTGGTGTGGCCACTGTGAAAATCAGTGTGAAGATTCCTCAAAAAACTAGGATTGGAAGTCCCATTCAATCAAGCTCTTCCCCATCTGAGTATGTTCCCAGAAAAATTGAAACTGTCATGCCTCAGTGATATATGTGAACCCCTGTTTATAGCAGCACAATTTGTAATAGCTAAATCTTGGAAACAACCCAAATGTCCATCAACCACAGAATGGGTAAAAAAGAAGTGGTATTTTTAATGTAATGGAGTATTACTCAGCTATAAAAAAGGATAATCTTGAGGCTTTTATAGGTAAATGGAGGAAACTTGAAACCATACTTACAAGTGAAATAAATCAAATTCATATTTATAAATATCACATTATATCTCTAGTATGAAAAATAATAAAAAATGAAAAAGTTCCCTTCTATGCCTGCTTTGTAGAGAGGTTTTTTCTTCTTTTTCTTTTCACTATTAATGAATGTTGAGTTTTGTCCAGTGTTCTTTCTGCGTCCTCAGCATGATTTTTTTCTTAATGATAAGTTTTGAACTAAAAAGAACTTTTCATTTTGTGAATAAACAATTAGTAAAGATCATTTGATTCTTCTACATATTACTATAATTCACCTAGTAATATTTTATAGAGCATCTTTACATCCATTTCCATGAAGGATATTAATCTATTGTCTATTAATAGGATGTGTTTGGGTTACCAACATAATGTGAGCTTTGTAAAATGATATAGAATGTGTTCTTTCATCATTATTCATTCCTAATATTAGGAATAATAGTCTCTCACTTTTCTCCATCTCATCTCTCTTTCCTCTCCACTCTCATACCTCCTTTTTCTGCATTTATTGTTGGGCATTAATACATGTACACATCACATCTTAATTCTTTTTTTTTTTACCCCATACTCCTCTTCAACTCTCCCTCCAACTCTGATTTTCTTCCCATTTACAAAACTTCTATTTTCACCAATTTTTCCCTTCAATTCTTTTTAACTTATCTACTTTCCCTGCCTTTCCTCTCTCTCCCTTTATCCTTTGATCTCTTATCCATCACCCTGCTTCCTATAATATATATTGTATATGCATATAAATTCTGTTTCTCATGTAAAAGAAACCATGTGATATTTAAGCTTGTGCGTCTGACTTAGTTTTTTCACAAATGGATATTGAATTTTGTCAAAGGCTTTTACAGTAGCTGTAGAGATGATCATTGAATTTTTGTCTTCTATTCATGTGATAAATTACATTTATTTATTTGCATATGTTGACCCATTCTTACATCCCTGGAATGAATCCCAATTGGTCCTGGTATATGATCTTTTTTATGATTTGTTGCATTCTGTGTATCTTGTTAAGAATTTTTGCATCTATGTTCATTAAAGAGTTGGCTTGTAGTGCTCTTTTTTTTTCTTTATTAGATCCTTTTCTTGTTTGAGATCAGGGTAATTAATTCTAGCTTTCAAGTGGGGGGCTCCTTCCCTTTCACTTGAATTAAAGAGATTGAGACATGTTAGTATGGGATCTTTCATAAAGTTCTTGTAGAATTCAGCAGTAAATCCATTATGTTCTGGGCATTTCTTTGTTGGTAGTTTGTTTGTTTGTTTGTTTGTTTTTGTTTTGTTACTGCTTCAGTTTCACTGCCTATTATTGGATTATTTAAGATTTTTAAGTCTTCTTTGTTCAGTTTTGGTAATTCATGTATGTCTAAAAATCTCTCCATTTCTTCTGAGTGCTCCAATTGTGAAGTGGTTGCTAATAGTTTTATGGATTTCAGCTGTGTCCAATTGGGATTTCATCTTTTTTCATTTCTATTTGTATTGATTTGTGCTGTTGCTTTTTTAGTAAGATTGGCTATAGGTTTACCTATTTTGTTTATTCTTTCAAAAAAACAGTGATTATTAAGACAATGATTATTTATGCTTTTTTTTAGTTTCCATTTCAATAATTTCTGCTCTGACCTTTGTAATTTCCTTCCTTTTACAACCTATGGATTTAGATTGTTCTTGTTTTTCTATAAACTTGTAGTGCATCATTAGATTGTATATTTGGGCTCATTCTGATTTTCTGTGGTGAGCATTCATAACTATAAACTTCCCTTACAGGACTGTTTTCAATGTGTCCAATAAATTCTGGTATGTTGTACTGCTGTTATCATTTAATTCCAGGAACTATCTTATATCTTCCCTGATTTCATCTGTGACTCATTGATTATTCAAATGTGTTGGTTAATTTCCATGTATTTCCTTAGTTTCTGTGGTTTCTTTTGCCATTGATTATAGTTTTATTGAACTGTGACCTGATAATATGCATGATAAGTTTTTTATTCTTTTGTGCTTACTTAAGCAAGTTTTATTAACAAGTATGTGTTCTATTTTGGAGGAAGTTCCATGTGCTGCTGAAAAGAATGTGCAATCTTTTGTGTTGAGGAGAATACTCTGTACATTTCTAGTGAGTCCATTTGTTCAAAGGTTTGGTTCAACTCTGGTATTTCTTTGTTGATTTTTTTGGTGTAGTTCATCAGTCTATTTGTGATAGTAGGGTACTGAGGTACTTCCCTATAATTATATTGATGTTTATCTGATTTTTATGTCCATTAATGCTCATCTTATGAAATTGAGTACACCATAGTTTGGTGCATACATGTTTGTAATTGTTACCTCTTCCTATTTAATGGTTTCATTAGCCAGTATGTAATACCTTCTTTGCCTCTTTTGATCAATTTTGGCTAGAATTCCACTTTTTCTAAAATATAGAATAGCTACTTTGGCTTGTTTTTGAGTTCCTGTTCCATGCAATACTGTTTTCAATCCTGTGATTTTTAGTTTATAAATGCATTTTCACTAAATGTATTTCTGGTCAGCATGCTGATTTTGTTTCTTGATCTATTTTTCTTTGGGGCATTATTAGCTTCACTATTATTTTTCTACTGTATTCTTGAGGATTATTTTTTGGAGTGCTGGTTTGGTGGTAATGAATTTCTTCGGTGCTTTTTATCCTAGAAATATACTATTTCACCATAAATTTTGCTTTTCAAAAATTTATTTATTTATTTTGAGAAAGAATTTTGCAGGCTACATCAGTCTGGGTTGAATGTTGTTTTCTCTTAGGTCTTGAAACACTTCATTCCAAGCTCCCTGGCCTTTGAGGTTTGTGTTGAGAAGTCTGCTATAATATGATTTTTCCTTATATGTGATTCATTCTTTTTCTGACCACTTTTAATGTTACATGATTACATTACTGTGTTAGATTTCTGTATTTTAGTTACCTGTGGCATGGAGTGGATTATTTTGGATCATAGCTATTCAGGTTTGTATATGCCTCATTTATCTATATCTTAAATTATTTTTCCATGTCTAGAAATTTTTCTACTATTACTTCTGTAAATAGGTTTTTTTATTTTTTGGTTCTTTATGCTGTCTTAATTTTTCATTAATTCCAGTTATTCTTATATTAGTCTTTTTCCCATTGGTAGGATCTTTTTGATCCATTTTTTATATTCTCTTGTTTTTAAAGTATCTCTCATTAATCTATCACTCCACAACCCATCTTCTAGATCTGATATGGATTGCTCCTTCTGCCTATACTTTGAATCATATTTTTAACCCAGGCATTTTACTTGGAACCTTTTCATGCACTCTTATTCATTTATATACTTGGAATTCATGTTTTCCATCTTTTTCTTGAGCTTCACTAGATCTTTGTTATGTTCTCTCTAGCCACCTTATTGAACAGCTTTGCTACCTCCACTGATATCCTTTCAGACCTTTTTGTGTGTGGCTTATGATTTCTTCCCCTTTCACTGCCCCCTGGATCGGGGTTTGGGAGAGTTGGGAGGTTTTTGAGGCATTTCGTTGCCTTGTCTTTTCATTTCTATTTTTTATGTTTGTTTGATTGATTTTTTTCTATGCTGAGGTTGTGGATAGTGGATAGCTTTGTTGCAGACAGTGTCCTGTGGGTGTGGCTGACTCTTGGTCTTTGCTTCTGTCTCAGTCTCTAGCTACCTTGGTTTCTTTGAGAAGAAAGTTGCAACTTCTTTGGCCCGGTAGCCAGTTTTTCAGGAATGGGTCCCAGTATTGTTAATGACTCCAAGGCAATTCAGCTATTGGCATACAGAGAAAGCCAATTGTAAGCAACAACTGTGTCACGTTGCCTATAGCAGTGAAGTCAATGACAGCAGTAGTGTCAAATATGGACTGCATATTGACAAATCCTAAAAACTACTCATGAGCCACATTTAACCAAAGTAATGTGTAATTTTAGCATAGACCCTTAGGCAACCAAAATGATTACCTACAGTAAATCAGACTGTATTCTGATGGATGTGGGCAACTGTGTGGGAGCTTAAGGAGACCAAGGGACTACATGTTATCTCCTTCAGGTCCACCCCCTCTGAAGGTTTCACCCACCAAACCTGGCCTCCCCATGATCTTCCTGGCCCAAGCATGTGCTCCTGCGAGAATCCCCATGTAGCTCACAGTATCTCTAACCCTGTCTCCTAAGACTGTCTCTGACCCAGTCTCTGAAGTAGGGTTACACTTCAGTCCTAAAGTAAAACTTTCAGGGCTGGGGATATAACACAGTGGCACAGTGCCTGCCCAGAAAAGGGTGACATGGTGAGTTAAGTCCCTGGTAGGAGCTGTTGGGTCCATTTTTGATGAAACAAACAAACAGAGAGAGAGAGAGAGAGAGAGAGAGAGAGAGAGAGAGAGAGAGAGAGGGAAAGAGAGGTAAAGAAAGAGAAAGAGAGAAAAGAGAGAGAAACTTTCCTCCAAGATCTCGGTCTCACCCTCAGTCAGGTCAGTCTTTTGGCTGCCATCTCTGCCACCCTGTGCTGAAAAGAACCAAGGCTCAGTACCCACTAGGGTACTGGCTGCTTCCCTATTCTTGTACAGGAAATGTGAGGTGGCTGGTGGCAGCAAGGCAGGTAGGCAGAGCTTCTGTGTGCTATAATTTGTAAAGCATTACTTTAGCTAGATCCCATTTTATTTTCATATTCATTTACTACAAATTATTCTCTAATTTTTAATGTGAAGGATAGGTAGTCATGTGCTTCTACATTTCCAAATATGTGAAGACTTTTCCAGACATCTTTCTTCTATTGATTTCTGGTTTAATTCAATGATGACCACAGAACATATTTTGCATGCTTTTGATCACTCTAAATTGGCTAAAGTTGTTTTATGATGAAGGATGTTATCCATATTGATGAATTTGTAGTTGAAAAGAATATATATTCTTCCCTGAAGGGGAGGATCTTCTATAAAATATGTCAAAGTCATTTAATTGTTTAGATCTTCCTGTGGTTGTCCCTTTGTGTTCTACTACTGAGAGAAGCCTGTTATAACTTCAGCTTTTCCTCCTTTCAGTTGTATCGGTTTTTACTTTATGCATTTGAGAGCTCTAATTTGGTAGAATATATATTTAGAATTAATACATCTGACCCTGTTATCCCTAAAGTCAGTTCTCTTCACTCCTGATATTTTTTTCCAAAGTCTACATTTTTTGATTGAAAGATTTTAGAATATTACTTGTAACACTCACTTTTAGTTAGTGTTTTCATGGAATATCTTTTTAGATCCTTCATATATATATATATATATATATATATATATATATGTATATGTATATGTATAGAGAGAGAGAGAGAGGCTTTTTACAAACAACATATAAATAAGTCTTGCTTTTTTAAAGCCAGTATGATGCCCTCACCCTATTAATTGGAGTTTTAAAACATTCATATTTAATATTCCTCAGTTTGCAAACACTTGTTTGTGAATAATTTGATTCACATACAGAAGTGTTTGGCAAATTATTTTTGTTCAACAATTCAGCATCAGGTAACAAACACATCCACAGCTGTCCTTTCTGATTAAATGTGAAACTGTCTTTTCCATAATCATCGAATGAATTAAGTATGTGAACAAGGAGCTACTGTATTTATCTAGAGGGTTGGGTTTAAATCTAGTGTCTTATTATTTATTGTCTATTAGCCCCATTTGTTCTTCATCTTATTTTTCTCTGCGCTCCTTTGAATTTAATTTTTTATGATTCTATTTTATCTCCACTTGTAATTTGTTAGCTATATTCTTTGGTGTTTGTGGTGATCTAAAATTTAAATATTACATCTTCGCTTTATCAAGCCTATCTTACATAAAATATTGCAGATTACCTCCATAAAACCTCTTTCATCTTTTCTGTTGGTCTTATATATTTTAGTTCTACATATGCTTGAAACTTTACAATAATTTTATGTTCTACTCATAATACCATTTTAGGTCTATTTCTTCATTTATATACATCCAGATAACTTCTCAGTATCCATTTTTCATCTTCCTGTGAGACTTGCTCTAATGTTTCTTATATTAAAGACTCACTGGCAATAAATTATCTCAAATTTTATTTGTCTAGAAATGATTTGCTTTAGCTTTAATTTTTAAAACTTGCTAAAGTGTTGATCAATTGAACTTGATTTTGGAAATACTGATAGGCTTTTATTTTCCCTTTCATCACCCTAAACATGTTATTTCACTCTTTTATAGCTTTTTTACTTTTTTAAAAATAAATCTATCATTTGATCTCTTGCTGTGGAAAATATTATTTTCCTCAATTACTTTTAAAGTTTTATCAGTGACATTGATCAGTTTGATTATGATATGGTTTTCTTGGTTTGGTTCTCTCCATGTCGGTTCTGGTTGGCATTCATTGAGCCTCTGAGATGTCAAATTCACAATTCTCATGAAATTTGGCATGTTTTGGGTTATAATTTTTACATGATTTTTTTCTTTCCTTTTGACACCCTAATTGTATATATTTAGATTCTTATTACTCACTCACATGTTTTATGTCTTTAATTTTTGGTGCTTTATTTTGAATAGTTTATATTATTTTGTCTTCAAAATCACTGATCTTTATTTCTACACCTAATACTCCTTCTAATGTGCTACTAATCTTATACAATATGTTTTTTCATTTAAGTTTGGTTATTCTTGTCTATAATTTCCATTTAGGTATTTTTATTGATTTAATACCTTTTAATTATTTTCAAGTTTTACTTTACATTTTTTACATCTTATGATACATAACCATTTTAGTCCTTTTGTATTAATTTTATTATCTTTCTCATTTCTTTTTCTGTTCATGTGGTTTACTTTTTCTCTTGAATAATCCCAACTTCTGCTTTTTTGCATATCTGATAATTTTAGTTGTATACCAGAAACTGTAAATTTCACACTGGTGGATGTTGAATTTCATTGTCTTCCTATGAAGACTATTGAACCTTTTTCTGAGATACATTAAGACATTCGCACAGTAGTTTTTCAAGTCTTGTTATTCAGTTTTGTTATGCCAAGTTTAGGAAATCATTTATTACTAGTATAATTTAGCTTCACTGCTAAGGATGGATCCTTCATAAAATTCTACCATGTGGTCCTTATGCTGAAAGGCCTAACATCTCAGGATGTTGGAAAGTTCTTTATTTTCAGTCCTATATGTGTTCCAGAAATTATTTAACCTACTAATTTATAGTAATTCTTGTTCTGATCTCATGAACTTCATGTCATGAATATGTAGGTCCATACTTGACCAAAGAATGGAGGGAAATCTCTGGTGTTTGTCTTTTTTTTTGGGGGGGGGTTAAATTCTTTAATGTTTTATTATTTTGAAGGTAGTGAAATACAGCAGAACAAGGCAGAACAAAGCCAATTGAAACAGTGCAATGAAATTGGTACAGAATGTCACAACAGGTTACTGAGATAACAGTAATAGTTATCTTGTTATCTTCACAATAGTTGTTCTTTCAATCAGGTATAGCAAAATCAAACCAAATGCAGAACATTATAGAACTTATCAAAACAGAATATTGAATAGAGTAATACAATTAATGAGAACAAAGCAAAGCAGTGATAGCAATATTTGCCTTCCAAGAGATGGTAGAAAGAAATCTTCCCTATTTGCTATATTGCATATGATCAACCTCCCAAGAGATGCTCAGACCTCTGGCTCCCATTTGCTAATGGGGGAGGGATGTTTGATTCTCAGCCCTCATGCTGGTAGGCTCATGGCTGCTTACCAGGGAGGTGAGCGGGTTGCTTGGTTTCCCAGCACCCTAAGTTCCAACATGGCACAGATCTCGGGAGACACTGGCTGGTTCTCCCCCTGGGGCCACCGCCACTTGCCCGAGCCATGGCTGCTTACCAGGAGGGCGAGCAGGTTGCTTGGTTTCCCAGCGCCCTAAGTTCCAACATGCACAGCTCTCAGTAGATGCTGGCTGGTTCTTCCCCTGGGGCAGCTGCCGCTTGCCCAAGCCACAGCTGCTTACCAGAAATCTGTTTTTAACTTTTCTCTCTAGTAAACTTCCCTGCAAATTCTACCTAGCTTAATCTCTTCCCTCCTAACAAATGTGTTATCTCTTCCATCTAACAACACCCAGATTCTACTGGTATCCCCTCTCCTTGTGATTCTACCTGGAAACCTTATTTAGGAAGCTGTTTGAAGAAATCGTAGAGCCCACTTAATGTGCTTCACTTGATTCAGAAATCAAGTTCTGTGCTGCCTGTCATCCAGTGTCTTAAAAACAATGCAGTGAAGTATCAGTGTCTGTGTCTGCATCAGTTTAATCCTTCGTGGACAGATGCAAAAATTACATGTATGCTTTCTCATTTTCATTTCCCCGTGTCTGATGGATATCATTACTGCTTTGGTTGTCTACATGTAGAGGCAGTAACAGTGTTTTTGGCAAGAGGAAGGTGGTAGCTGAAATAGATAGGTTTGTCTTAACCCTAACTTTCTTTTCACCTCAGTCCTCCTACCATCACACCAAAGAAAAATAAATGATCCTTGAATATTCACCTAAAATGCATTACCTTATAATAATTAAAATCCTTACCAAATAAGTAAGTCATGTTAAAATGAATAATTTTAAAAGTTTAAGAGTATGAAGACTTGAACTTTCCTCCTTGCTGCATATAATTAAAAAATAATTAATGCCGATTAAATGCAGGGACAAATGGAGAAAAACATTTTTGAACTATAAATTTTTAATCTTCCTGAAACCTTTTATTAAGTGTCTGTAATTATAGTAATACAAGAAAACTAAAATAATCTGTAGAGTATATTCCTTTTACTTAAGAAAGTTAGAGTAATAATAGACTCCTTTAGCTCCAGTGCCTCTCTATCTTTAATAACATTTTCATCAGTTGCTAAACTGATATCTCAGAATATCACTGTGCTCCCCTATTTTATATGCTTCTTAAGGCTGTTTTAAGTCTCTTCCTTTAGCATCCTACCCCAGATTTATTTTCTTTCTTCCCTTCCCTTATGTGCCTTATCAAAGCAGATGTTAGCAAGACAAGTGAAATGGAGAATAGAGGCAGCTTTCCATATAGTTTCACAAACGTGATATAAAGTAAGAGATTTAGAGAGATGGAGTTACCCATAATAGCCATCAGCGTCTATCAGTTTCACCAGATAATTGTTCAACTTTTCACTTCATTTTGTCAGGACAGCAAAAGATGAAATGAATCTTTGAAAGAATAGATAATTGAAGGATAACCTGTTAGGATAGACACTTGCACCTTGTGCAAGGAGAAATCATGACTTACTAATTTGTAAATGTGAGCTAAGAACAAAGTAGTATTGATAAATATCATTTGTTTAGACCTTTGGAATGCCTTACATAATTCTCTAAAAGAGAATTAAAAGTACATGCAAACAAATGGCTACATTATAATTAGACTGAAGTAAAGGGTTGAGGATAGAGTAATTTTGATGGATAAAGAACAGGCAAAGATAATGGGGAAAGGACAGAGATAAGTCACCATTTCTTCAATTAGAAAAAATGATAGAGGTCAGGGCTAGAACCATTGTGAGTCTACATTTTATGGTACCTTAGAAGGCTTTGCCGACAAAGTTTGTGTAAATTTGGCTTATTTTACTAGGAAGATACCAAGCTAAAGAGTACGATGCTTGACCTGTGGACAAGGAACTACTCATGTGAGTCATTGCTTTGTAGGGAGTTAGCAGGATCTGCGTTATACTCTCATAAACGAGGACTTTAAGCCAAAAGTGATGACTCCCAAAACAGCACCTAGGAATCTGGGACCTGTGTCTATTCCCAGATCAGCTGCCTAAGTCCCATAAGTGTGTAGTGATCACATTAACCTATTCCTGCATATCACAGTAAATAGTTCCCACAAGTCTATCTGTTATTTTCCAACATAGACACGTAGCCTAACAAGACATAAAAGAGTTATGTGAGGACCGAAGCATTTTTCAGTCTGGAGTGATGACAGTATGAAGATAATTATTAAGATGCATAAAATAAAAAAAAAATTTGAGAGCTGCACAGCATGTCCCAGAATATTAGACAAAGAACCATCCCCCAAACTTAACAGAGGTCATTTGAGTATCAGTGACCAAAAAGAGTACATCTTAAGGAATTTTTTCCCCTGAGTGATTGTACCACGTATTTATGTAAATAAATCCAAGAATATTTCTATGACTTTTTCTTTCATGAACATTTGGAACATATTTCTATCCTTTTCTAGTTTATGCCCTAGAGTCATATGTGACACAAGAATTTATGTGATGCTATTCTCAAGACTATGTGTTTACCAGGTAGTGAGCTAGCACTTCTTTTATATTGCTCTAAATAATTACCCTTCACCTTTACAAAGAAATTTCATGGTACACTTTTATCCTTTCTTTTTTTGGTAGTATTAATGCCCTACATTTTTTTCTCATAATCATTACCTATACAATATGTACCAATCTCTCAACATTCAGTGTGTGTGTGTGTGTGTGTGTGTGTGTGCACGCACGTGTGCGTACACACGCACACGCCAAGGGAGCACAAGGGACTGGAGAACAAATTTTCATTCTGCCATACATTCATTCTTCCAGTCTTGCCAAGCTTAAATCCAGTTTAAATTTAGAGGCTGACTGTTATGCATTCCAAAGGCATCACGTTGAATTTATCCTTCCAGAAGGTCATTTTAATGCCACAGCCAAAAGTTACCCAATAGCCGTGAATAAATGTAACTATGGGCATTTTTTACTATTTTGACAAAACCATGGAGGAAACTTAGAATGAATAACCACCATTTAATTTATGTAACTTTGCCAACAGGCTTGTATTTTTGTTTTCAGCTTGTTTCGATCATATAAATGAAAAGAAGGATGTGCAAATAAAGAGATCTGTTCTCCCATCTGTGGTTTGAGTTTCTGTAGCCAGTACCACATGTAACTTATACATGTTTAGGAACCTGGAGATAGCTCCTACAAAGACTTATTTACATGGCCATCTGCATTTACATGACTGAGTGTGCCAGTTTATAAGATGTTATGAGTATTAAATACCCATAAGTTACTCTTTCTGGCTGGTGAATTATGTTGGGTCTTCATTGCTTATCTGGCTAAAATTTTTAGAGATATGATAGAAGTTTTCTAAGTGGAAAATAGTCTGAATTTCAAACTTTTCTGTTTTATTGGGACCTACTATATATGAAGACTGAAGAAGGAAGAAAAGTGATTACTGAAGTAGTTTGGGTCTCTAAGTGGCTAGATTCTTGCATAGAAGCAAATACAAGCTGAGCATCCCTAATCTAAAAATGCAAAGTACTTTTAAATTTCTGAATACTGACTTGAGGCTCAAAGAGTTTCAGATTTTAAAGAATTTCAGACTTTGGATTTTCAGGTTAGAAGTAAACAATCCGTATTCCAAAATCCAAAAATACTCCAAACTCTGAAGTACTTCTGGGCTCAAGCATTCCAACAGGGAACACTCAACTTATGGAAGCTTTTAGGATGGAGGTACCAGTGTCTCTAATGGAAAATCATGGTATACTAACTTGGGACATTCTCTAATAATTTCCTAGGTCTGTAAACAATGAAGCATCACTAGCCCTTGTTCGGTTAGTTTTTATTTAAAAGAAAAAGCCACCTGTCAGGGAACCAACTCCAAATTTCTCAAGAAAATGTTCTCTCTTGTTTTGTTTGTTTGTTGTTGTTTTGTTTGCTTTTGGTACTGGGGGATCCAACTCAGGGTCTTTACACTAAGCTAACACCCCCAGGAAGTGTCTGTTTGTTTGCTTTTGAGACAGAGTCCCACTAAGTCAGTTTCGCAGACAGTGTTCAGATTTGATATCCTTTGCCTCAACCTCCCAGAGTGCTGGATTAGAGAGCTGTTCCACCATTCCCAGCTCCCCCTTGTGTTTATATTTGGCTCAGTTGCAACCAGCTCATTGTATATTGGTCCATATTCGTTAGTTGCTCACTAACACTTCTGATGAACTCACCCCCACCCAAAGAAATGGTTACCAAAAGAAAATTGCTTAAGAAATAACCAGGATAACTGTTTTATAAAATATGTGCTAGTCTTGCACTGTAACACTAACTTTACAGGCGAAAGCTTGGCTTGCCTTGGATGCCATGACAAATATATGTGTCACCTCCGTATGTCACCTCTCCTAGGCAACTACTTGTGAACATTTAATGACCACCTACTTAATAAAAAACACTGTTCTCAGGTTGTTTAAAAATAAGCTATGATTGTCCAGGTCAAAAACACCTTGTTGCACAACCAAACAGGTCTTTAAGCTCAGTCTTTACAGTTCTGAAGCCTAAACTGGTCTCACTTCATTCTTCTGAATACACCTTTACACCTCAAGTTGGGTTTTCTCAAATCTGTCAAGGACACAAATAATACCAAGAATTCTGACTTACAAATTCAAACAATTCAATACTTGTTTAGAAGTATCTGTGTGAGGTCAAAACACTTGAATCTGTAGAAGAGAAAACTGAGGAATGAATGAGTGGTAGTACCCAAGCACCCCAAATCATTAGTTACATTCTACTCCCTTGAGTATTTATTCATGGAAACTGTTGGAAATCAACTTTTCCCTTCACAGCTATTTATAAATATAGTATTGTTGTGTGAGAGAATATAGAATGAAATGGGTTTGGAGGAAGCTTGACCAACCAGTGTAAGAGAACAATTTGTTTTAGAAGATGCAATTTGCTGTTCTATGAAAATGCATAAAAGAAGTTACTGTTAGTGTACTGTTACTCCTTGCCACAGATAGCTTCCAGGAAGCAAACTTAGTTTTCCCAACATGGTTTGCCCATTTCTGTGGGTGCTGGTGTTAAACAGGATACCAGCATTCTGCCCGGCATCTGCAGTATCAGAGGATGAGGGCCACTATAATAGTGACACAGCTTTTCAGTAGACATGAGACCATCAGCGCCTTGAAACTGTGAGGTGAGTGCAGGGAGGAAGGAGGATCAAAGCAGCATTCCACTGGCTGTTCTTTGTTATGCTCACTCATCTCACTCCTGAAGACCCAGCAGTAGGAAGAATCAGTCTTTACAGTATTCAGTAATGCTACTGTTACTCTGCCTGTCTGAATGAATGGAGTCTGACTATATGTGAAAAACAGCTAACAGAAAAGGAACTGAGCTCTTTGCTTTGGTTGCTGGACTCAGAATAAAAAGAAATAGATTGAGGTTTCTCAAGGAAAAAAATTGCTTTTAAAGAATGTAAGGGAAAATGTTGATTTTCATCCCCCTTTGGCTGGTTGCACACCCGCAAGGGCTGACTACACGTTAGGTACTGTGCTCAGTACTGGCCCAGCTGAAGATGAATCAGACACTCCATCAGCCCAGTGTTCATAATGCCCACACTGGATAAGGGCAATGATGGTGTCAGGAACTATAAGACATGGGAGTAGGGAGGAAATTAATAAAATCCACTCTACCTCCAGGCCATTTACAGTCTAATAACAGTTACTTCCAGAGCGCCCATTTTTAAAGTAATTACTAGTGTGCTTGTTGCAAGCATTGTGCTGGTTAATCAAAGGGTTCACTTCTAGTCCCCAAAACTTTCCTAGGATGAAGACAGTGTTATCAGAGGGCAGTAGGCTAACGGCAAAATGAGTGGGGATTTTACATTGTATGCTCTGAATTAACATTTTAAAAATCCCCAGTGGAAACATTTCTCCAGAGTTTCCTCTTTGGTGCTGATCCACACAGAACCTTGCTTGACTGCTTGCCCCTTGGCTGTTCATTGCCTCTTAGATATACTCACTTTCCTCACTTCTGAAGCCAGATACTACAGAATATTCCTTCCCTTTGCTATCTTAACATTCTTCCCAATAAAGGAAGCCTTTATAGAAAGTCCTATATCTGCTTTGCAGGCTAAAAGGTATCTATCTCCTTTCATGCCATATATTTGCAAAGTCATACATTCAGGGTATTGGTAAAAGAACTTCCCAAGTCCATTATGTAAGTAAAAGACTGCTTATTCTACTGATGATGTGCCATTCCTAGGTCCTGGGCTTGCTGAAATGAAGAGCCCTCATGGCTAGTGATCTTGGCAGATGGCATTTTTATCAGAGCCATACATTTTCTATGGCTGGCATGACTTTAAGAGAACTGTGATGCAATGCCTCAAGTCACTTAATGGAATATCTGGAAAGCATTGATGGTGATAAGCATGAGAACCTACCTCGAGAGACTCTCAGAAGGCAAATAGAAAATGAGAATAGTGAGATGTTTGGCCAAGGTCAGAGGTACAATTGGTGACCTTGGAGGAAGAAGTCTGCTGGTACATCAAGTGACCCAATCCCTGAACTTAGTAGTAAGGGGCCCTTTAAGCTCTGAGCTCACAGCCACAAATGTGAACTCAGTATTTGTTGAGCAAGATCAAGTCATCTCATTCAAGATTCAAGGCAGGTTGGCCTTTTGAACTTTGTTCTTACTGCAGCCATTTAATTATTTTGTGAGGTCTTATAATTCTCTGGGAAGAAAAAAAATTGGACTCAGAAGTATAGTATCCAACACTTTTTCAGGTTACAATATTTTTATGTACTGCAAGAAACTAATAGTGCTTTAAAGAAACTACATAAAGGCCAGGTCAGCATTTTCAATATAAACTCCTATTTCCCAAGGTGTATGCATTCTGAAGAAATTTGCTGGAGGGTGAAACTTGGCATATATCTGAGACCTGAATGTCCACATCTCATTTCATAGGTACTTATAAATGAGTCCTCACATTCTTTACATTTGGCACCTGGAATTCTTAGAAATAAAAAATGACCTTAATAGGTGGTTTCTGAGCTTAATGTCAGTGCACACAATTCTAAGACTATCAGAAAACTCGGAAATTCTAAAAGTTCTATTGTATAGATTCTGGTATGGCAATATTGTGTGTTAATGGAAAAAGAAAATAATATAGGGAACAGGTGTCAGAAAATTCTGGTATTCTCTGATGGGCACCAGACGTAGGCTTTCTTTGCTACTTTTTCTGCCCCAAATCTCTCTTCTTTAGTATTCCCTGCAGTTGCCCCTGTTATGTCTGATAGATCTAGGATCTGGGGGTACCTAGACAAAGCCTTGCTGGGCTACACTCTCTCTGACCTAGAAAAAAGAACAGCCAGAGAAGACCAGTGCAAAGTGAAAGTACTTTTTTATTTGCAGAAGGAGGAAATAAAAAGCCACTATAAGGAGTAAGGGCCACAGAGGGATCACTGCCTAATCTGGGGCTGTGGGTCCTGTTTTATGGGGTAGATGCCCTGTCTCTACCACGCTGAGGGTCAGTACTTGATATTTTGGGATTATAGGCTTGTTACTAAGGGCATGGTCTTGGGAACTAGTAGGGGAATTTAGCAGGCGCAGCAACCTGTACTAGGAGGGAAGGTGCTGCCTGCACAAAGATAGATGTCAAAACCACAGCCTTTTAACTTCAAACCACAAAGCTGCTTGGAAACTGTTTGGTGCTTGCAGCCACACAGAGGCTGCACTTTCCACCAGTGAAAGGGGCTTGGATCTTTTAACCCTCTGCAGAGGTCCGTTATTTCCCTATACCTCAGAGCCTCATTTTAGAGGGCAAGCAAACACCTGTGGGCTTCAGGCGTGGAACCTCTCCTCAGGTCACCAAAAAAGGAAACTGAGACTCTCTCTTTGACTTCTGAATCCTCACTTGAAAGCTGGATTAATTGGTCTCCAAGCCATAAAATATGTAGAGGAGAAGGATATAACCAGGAAACTGTCCTTGGAAGTAGTGCCCACACCAAACAGGGAAGCACAATAAATTATAGAGGAAACTGTGACACGAAAGTATAAGGATCCAGTCCACAAGATAGGAGAATATAGGTAGGTATGAGGCACTTGCAGTTTTCAGGAACTATAGTGATAAGGCTATGTTGGCATCATACATAGTAGACAACTGAGTAGATGTGGGCACACTAGTAATAGGTTCCAATCTCAGAATGAAGACCCAACCCAGAATTCCAGGCCAGCAGAAATGCCAGAGATGCTGGTGCCATGCCTAGGAACAGGTAGCTGCTCATACGGCTGCCTCAGTGCTTATGCCCTGAGTTTGTGCTGTGCTACTGGGGGAATCAGGATAGCTTGGTGGTTAAGAGCAGTCTTTGTAATCAGGAGAGCCTAAATTCAAGTTCAAGGATGTAGCTCAATGTGAAGTCCCGTGTTCAATTACCAGTATCCCAGAAAGAAAGGAAGGGAAGGGAAGGGAAGGGAAGGGAAGGGAAGGGAAGGGAAGGGAAGGGAAGGGAAGGGAGTCCAGGTTCTTTATAACATATGGCCTTAAGCAAATTTCTTTACCTTTTGAACCCTGAGCCTTTTATGAATGACACTAATATTTTTTACCTTGTCTCATTTTGAAGATGAAGAGACAATATGAAGAAAGCAGTGATCTTTTCATCCTTTTTGGTGAGCCTTCTCTAATTCCCTCTATTTCTGTCTCAGAATCAAACTGCCAGATGAGAACATTGGACAGTGGCATTGGAACCTTCCCACTCCCAGACTCAGGAAATCGTGTGACAGCACGGTACATGTGCCAGCCAGACTCCTCAGAAGACACTGAGCCCCTCCTGTCTCTCCAGCAAGCCCCTTCCACAGCCTCCACCATCAGAGCCCAAACCCTTGAACAAGAAGTGCCTTCCTTCACAGACAGCCAGCTCACTACAGAGACGGCCATTGTTCATTCCACCTCTGACCCCATCGTGATGGCCAGAGGAGCACGACTTCCTCAGAGTCGCCTTCCCAAGGCAGCCTCCTCAGGTAAAATGCCAGTGGCTTCTCAAGTGAGATTACAAGGACAAAAGTGGAAAATTTTCCACTAGGAAAAGTGTAAGTCAATGACCTCTGTCCTATGGAAATGAGGATTTTTGAACATCCCTGCATGTCTTCTACCAAAAATCAAAACAGTGTATGTAAAGCATCATTAACTCATATTGTTACCTTAAGGAGTGCACACACATAAAGGAAGCAAATGGATATGTGTGGAAAGCGCCTGCCTGGCAAGTATGAGACTGTGAGTTCGATCCCCAGTATCAAAAAAAAAAAGATTATGGGAAAAAAACAAACATACATGCATGAGATTTTATCCTATAAAGCTTTGAATATAAATTTTACCAATCTATACCCAAGATATAATATAACTAAAATGTCCTTTGCCCTCTAACTAGAAGCTATGTCTTCTGACACATTCCTGTCCTGTTTGTGTATGTTGAACCATAAATCTTAGTCTGATAGATCAGCAGTAGATCATGCACTAGCTGCAGTGGGAAGATACACCACGCCTTTCCATTGAGGCCTACTATCCTTCAGTACAGTCAACTGAAACAAGCTTTTGTGATTAAAGACAAAGTCAGGCCAAGGGTCAAAGTTTTTTCATGGTTCCCTCAAGATTAAAAATATTTACTGCAGGCTGGAATGACACTAAATAATTTTTAACATGTGTGGCTTCTGTTGCTCTGAAAACATACATAAGTACATAAACTACAGCTCTGAATGGAATACTTTCATTTACAATTAGATAATTAGGAGCTGCAAGTAGAAATTATATTACAGGTTTCTGAGAAATTAGAAAAGAAGACTGTTAATTAAGTATCTCTAAATGAATGCATCAGGCTACTCCCATAGTGGAGTTCTTCCTCCATTCCATACCAGCTGCCATGGATGTTTGGCCACTAACTCCTGCTTATTCCAAGCCCCCGGTCCACTTTTAAAGGCTGTAATGCTCATTATTTTAGAAATAAGCGCATTGTTAATTAATGACACCGCCCCCAGAGACTCGGGAGAGAAATCTTCGTTATAGATTATATGCTCTATGCCTGAATAGTCACATGTGTGACCTCAATTCAGCAGCGGGCTGTAGAGTAGACTCCATGATTAAACACTGTCATTATAACAAATTGAATAGAAACCACAAGCCTTGAATTGATTCAGAAGAAGGGGATGGAACATAGGTTGTTCTGATCTTGCTGTAATATTCACTGCACTAGATTTCTAAGGCTTGTGTCTTAGTTAAATTGTAATAAAGTTTTTTTCCCCCCCAAAAAAAAACGTAATATATGGTAGAGAGCAAAGTGAGCATGGCGAGACATTTTTGGGTCACTCATCCTTAAATGTCCCACCACCACATGACATCTGTAGTCCAGAGGCAGCAAAATTTATCTGAAGTTTCTCTTTCCTCAGTGACCACTTGTTATTCATGTGAAAACTAGAGATTAGAAAAGTATCTGGAACAAAAGGAAAATGAAATTAAGCCTGCTTTCAGCAGTCATTCCTGTTTAACATACATTTGACTGGGTGTTTCCCTTATCCCATCTTAAAAATGGAAGTCATCAGTCTCTCAGGGCTGATAAAAACACAGTCTGTTTGCTTCTCATTAAGAGCAAATGCTGTAGAGAGGATGTCACAGCATGTGCTGTTGATAATTATTGAGTTTGGAGAATAATAATAGCAAATCTGCTCTGTAACATGATAAAGGAATACATTCTTCAGGTTAATGTCCTAGTATGGGTAAGGAGAAACGTCCTTTAATCACTGTCTGCTAACTCCACCTTTTCTACTCCAAGTGTGGTCCATGGACCAGAATCATGAGTGTCACCAGGGAAAGTATCAGCAAAGTTGATGCTCAGAGTCCACCCCACACCTTCCAAATCAGAACCTGCAATTAGCAGAAGCACTAGTGGGGTGTGTGTGCATGTTGAACTCACAAAAGCTTGAGAATTGCTGCCCAGAAAGATCTTCAAGGACTTCTGAGTAAAGCCTCCCATATACACTATTGAAAAGGACCTTAACAGATATTGTAAGAAAATAAGCATTCCCTGCTCATCAGCTTGCAAAAGCCTGAAAATCTGAATCCTTCTTTGGAACTATGACAATACCTATTCACATAGTGAGGGCTCTAAGATGGTCTCCAAAACTTGTTTGTTGTTTGAGGAATAACCTCAACATTTCACAAATGATCTACCTTCTGAATCTTTTCTAACCTGTAAAGTCTCCACCGCTTATGGAAAACAGGATCTCCAAAGTGGTTTCTTTTAGAAATATGTGTACCCGATTATGTAGATATTTTATATAGCACAGCCTGCAGGGGACAGAGTTGCAGGAAACTCAACTTGAACTGTATTCAAACCTTTTGATAATTTCTGAATATCTCCCTACCACCCTCTGTAAAGTTGTGAAAGGTTTGTAGTTGACTTGTGGTTTAATATATATTTTCCTCTCTTAGGAAAACCCAGTTTCCAAAAGCAAAGTGAAGCAAAGCTGAGGCCTCAGATGTGCTCGTCATTTGAATATGCTGAAGACACAGTGGCTGGTAAATTGCTTCCAGATTGGGGTAGAAATGACACCATACCCAAGACCCAGGTAAGGTAGTGGCCAGTGGAAGGGGGGTACCCACCTGTTGGTCCTGTGAAAAGTAAACTGCTTAAACTCTTTAGTGATAGATTCAATTATAGATCAGATTTACTGTCCTTTTATTAAGGACAAGATCTAAGTCCCAACCTAAGGCTCCTGGTATCCCAGTTTGAGCTCTGCACTCCTAGAACCTAGCACACTGCTTGTCACAGAGTAAGTACTCAGTAAACACCTGTGGAATAAGGTGGTGAATGAGAAATTAAATGAAGGAATGAAGAAAATGAATGATTGCTTGAATTTACAACCTCTGCCGAGGGAACTTATATCCTAAAATGTGTTTTTCTAATTCCCAACCCAATGACACCAAGTAAGTTTTCAAACCCATCCAAAACTCTCCAAGTTAAGAGGAGAATAACAGGCTCCAAGAAAGTGATCTACAAACATAAAAGAAGAGCCCAAATATCACCCCTTTCCTCTGATACAACCCATAGCAGCTGCAGTCACAGACCTAGTATTCTACTTGCATGCAGAGGGGGATGTGGTTTTTATAATGTTAACCAGCTCAGCTGTTGCTGAACATAGCATCATTGCAGTGCAAGTAACATCCTGGCAATCAGGCTATGTGTGCCTGTGAGCAAGAGGGGAGACTGGGCCCCCTGACTCCTGAAATATCTATCTGTAGATTGGAGGAATATAGGGAACAAGTCTGCAATTGCTCCCTTTCCTAAAGGCTCCTTCCCTTTGGTAGGTTGAAATCATGAAGTAAGCAAACATTTCTTCTTTTGTTCCCAAGGTTCTTGTTTATAATGGTCTCACATACGTGAACACCAACGATGAGATCAGTTAACTAAATAAGCCATTAGGCTTGGAACAGCAGCTCATAATAGGCACTTCAGAAAAATGAGACCTACAAAGCAGTGTGTAAAATGCAGAGTGGGTGATTTTGGGGACCTCCTGAGCCTGCGTCAATGGCAGGGTGACTTACATAGCTTTATTATTACAGACTCATTTCTGCTATGGCAGTAATTGAACAGACTGTGCCATCCCCTCAAGAGGAGGCAGAGAAACCAGCCAACCAGAGTTGTTGGGTGGAGGTGGACTGGGCAGTGGAGGTGAAATTGCACACATACCTGCCGTGCATGCAGGTGTGAACTGTCTAATGTCCTCAGCTCATACTCTACCCCATTAATGTTTGTTTGAATGGTCTGGTCCTCATAGTCTCATATTTCTTATTTTAAGACCAGATATTAAAAATATGTACATACTCTGCCAGGGTAGCAATGATAGTGACAGTGAACTGGACTATGAAAATAAAGATTTTGGAGCTGGAGGGGGGAAGTTAGTGAAAACCATAGGAGCCCCAGCCCAGGCAGTGCCTGGGAGCACCAGGCACGTGTAAGCTTCTCTCTCTGGCAAGCTGCTATGTCTGCCTTTCACTGTGCCACCCCATCCACCTTTATTTTACATCTTAGCACCATGTCTCTCCTGAGATCTAATTTTCTGGTACATACAGGAGATTGTCTATGTGCATCAATTTGCTTCCTAGTATAATCTTCATGACATCGCAGTGCAGTCTGTAAGGATTTTATTTCTAGACCTGGCATCTCTAAAACAGCTTCCACTTGTGTTATCTCAATAACGAAGGGATGACTATAAAGATAACTTTGCTCTTAATTACCTACTTTGGCAAGTTAAATCATCCTCTGGGCCTTGGATGGTGTTTCCCAGGCTCTTTGCTAACACCATGCTGTGCCTCTCAGACCCATTAGCTGTGTCTTTATGAACAAGTCTGCTTGTGCTTTAGAAGCTCCCTCACTGCCTTTTTCTTTTTATCAGAACTGGCAGTAGAAAACTTATCATCCCTTGGCATTTAAATAAATAAAGGTATTATATATATATATATATTTCAGATTCAGATAGCACTTCCTCAGAGATATGAGGACAGATGTGGACACATTGTAGATTTTTAGAAGTATTTTAATGATGCAGTAAAAGATTATTCTTCTATTAGTCAATTTTTTCACAAATACTAATATAGAAATTATATGACAACTATGATTTTCTTTTGAAACAAGATTGATATGCTGCTTTAAAGAAAAGTATAATCTAGCATCCCTTTGTGTTTCTACTTCTCAGATTACCTTGGCATTCACAGCACAGGAATGTAAGGTGGTGAAACGGATGTATCAGAATACCCAACCTGTCTGAACCCATTACTTTGTTTCTTGCTTCTTACGGCTTATCAGAGAAGTAGGACCTATGGTTGAATCACACAAAGGCTATTACCATACTGTTTCTGTAACAAAATACCCAAGACTAAGTACTGCACAAGGGAAGTTTTGAGGTCCCGGAGCAGGGCACCAGCATCTGCTCAGTTTCTGGTGAGGGTCTGCTGAAGGCTCAAGAGAAGGAGGCACAAGCAAAAGAAGGGGGAGAAGGAACCTTCCTGCCTTGTGACAGTCTGTTGTCATGAGAACTAACCCATTCTCTTGAGAACTGTGTTAATTTATTCATGAAGGCAAATTTCTCCTACTTCCAAATGCCCCTTAAAGAAGTTACCACCTCTTAACACCATTACATTGAGACCACAACTAAATGTGAATTTTCAGTACATAGCATTTACCCAAAAGAAATAGTGATGCCCCTGATATTTTAGTTTGCCCTTCCCAGTGGCTCTCTATGGTTCATCAGTGTCCCTTCCAGTTGTGCCCAATGAAGGGAAAGAGTAATTCATTGGCCTTTCCAAGTAAAGACACCTAGGACCATGCTAGCTCTAGTCCTAGTTCTTCCCTTTAGCTCACGAGGGGTCCTCAGTGAATTACCTCACCAACCCTCACCTGCCTAACCAAAGAACAGTTTTCCAGGCCTCTTCCATCTCTAAAAGTCTACCTATACACATTGAGCAATTGCACATTATTTGTTTAAGGCCATCTTGATGGGACCAGCTTTCCAGAAGGAAGTATATAGAAAGAGATCTCTACCAGAAAATAGACAAGGTAGACAATAAACTACTATAGTAAATATGTGCCATTTGTTAAAGAAAGAAAGTGCTATGAAAAGACAGGTGAAGTAGAGTGAGACAGAGAGAGAGTGAGTACTGGGTAAGAGAGATGTTGTAATTCGGATGGAGCGACCTGAACAGGCCTCATTTTGAGCAGATCTGAAAAAGGAGTGAGAAAAGCCAGGAGGACATCCAGGGAAGAGCATTTCACAGAGGAAACAGCTTGTACCCAGACCTGAGATTGCAACAGAGGCACTTGTCTCCATGGCAGAGAGAACAAACCAGAAGACGGATGAGCTGAGGTCACATGAGTAAAGGGGCCAGCATTTATGGGTGCTTCTAAGAGGTATATACAAAGTCGGAATCTGTCAGCACAGAAATGGCCTGATCTGAGACATTTTCAAAGATCACTGTGCCTCCTTGTGTAGACTGAAGAAGGCTGTTCCAAGCATTTAGGCTGGAAACTTCAGCTCCATGTCTGCATGGCTCTTATGCACTGCATATATGACCAGTGCACTAAGAAAATGAGTTTTCAAATTTAAGTTTTGCTCTACTTTTCCTAAAGATTCCTACATGGACCACTTCTCTTTTTTCTCTCTCTTATTAAAATTTTAATTTTTGTTTAAGTATGAATACTCACTTGGCTCTCATTGTACAGTTCAGGGAATGAGTGACCTGATTCCCAATTTAATTAAGAGCACAATCAGGTTCACTAATGGACCTTTTGAAGCAGGTGACCATGGAGAATAAGTGGTCAGGGTTGACTCCAAGGATGATGTCCCAGCAGGCCCATTATGATAGATGGAAATGGAGACAGCTAATGTTGGGGACTAGGGAGAGTCCTGTTTGGACATGCTAGTTTGAGGTGCCATGAAGCGTGCAGGAGGGAGTGATTCATAGCAGGTGCCTGAGTCTGGAGTGCGTCAGACCAGGTCAGGCTAGACGTGTGGACAGCACTTAAAGATTGTGTCACATTGGTTTCAACAGGCCTGTGTTCAAATGTGAACTCTTGAGTAAGTGCTCTCAGGCTCATGCATACTCTCAGTTGGAGTCAGAGAATTGGTTTGATCTGGATCCATTTAAAGGACATTTTCAAAATGCCTTTAGGCCACCACCCACTTCCTCCCTCTTTGCTTCCTCTGCACACTCACCCACTGGAACCCTACCGCCAG